>CAMOHE010029550.1:0-62061 GCA_946598075.1 Artocarpus hirsutus | reverse complement strand
AATTCAAATCAATCACACAATTCAATATTTGATTTTTTTTTTTTTTTTTGAGGGACACAATTCACACAATTCAGAATTTAGAATTCAAATAAAAAGGTTTCAATTCAAACTAGTGAACCAACGAAACAAGGCCACGAATCTGTTCTAATGGTCTACACAAAAGACTTGGCACAAAGACAGTGACTCAAGGAGAGCCTGCACACCAATTCCATTATCAAAACGCAAAATCAAGTATTATGAGCCAAGTAGCCTTCTAGCCATCCACAGGTCAAACAGCCGCGCAAGACAATAATTCTATTTTCACGATACATTCATAATGTATGATCTGCAATGCAATTAATTAACCTACTATAAATGATTTTTTGCATCTTTTTTTAGTCAAGATCTTGAGTGGATACTTCCAACACCAATAAAATACACCATAATGTTATATGACAGAAAATGCTTTTCCTTTGCACGGGATAAAATTCTACCAATAAAACTGCAGGTTTTGGTTCCGGCCGGAACCGGACGGATCCCTCCAATGAATTGTCGGATAGGTCTGAGGAAGCCCCTGCTCGGATTTGCCTCCCACTGGGGAACGCGTTCCTGGGATTCGAACATTTAACCACTCGTATAAGAGGGCCTTAAGTTATGTATTATAATTATTATATTGAGTTTTAAAATGCATTTTACAACACAGCTAAAACCAAACAGGCATTTGGTAAATATAGTTAGAATCTTTTTGGTTATGAAATAGTGCAAGGCTCTTACATGCTACAATAAAAAAATAAAAGTTGCTACAATAAAGCTCTCATATGCTACAACATTTTGAAGTAAAAAACTGATTCTAACTATGCTTATCAAATACCTTAAAAAATTAATAAGATGTTTGACATGATGGTGATAATTATTTGTTAAAATTGTTTTTACTATAGCATGTGAGATCTTTACACTATAACCATTTTTTTACAATAACATATAAAAACTTTACACTATTTATAACTGAAATAATGGTTCATTCTACTTTATGCCAAATACCTTATAAAACTAATTTACTATAACATGAGAGTTTTATATTATAACAGTTAAAGCCATATAACTAAAATAACATTACCAAACGCTCATTTATAATTTTGTTAATAATTAGATTATAATCTAGTAGTTAAATTGGATTTGCTCCTTACCAAAAATAAATAATTTCATGACCCAATAAGAAAACACAAAAAAGGAGTGACCAACACATGGTTGTGTTAGGCTACGTTTAGAACAATACTCGACCGTGACCATGGCAACCCCACCACCGACCGAGATTATATGCAGATATACAGAATGCTATAAACATCTCTGACACACGGCAGCTGGCATCTATGCCGCTATTAATATCCGTCTTATGGTCTTGTCCCATGCATCTGACACCTTCGATGTCCCGCTTTCCCGTTCCCCTAATCTCTCTCTTTCATTTTTACCGTCCCAAAAGTCTCAACTTTTCCAAACTATTAAACTAAAGAACATTACACATTTGGCACAATAATATAAACCACAGTTTCGCTATAAATTTATAACTTCATTGCAAATTTAATTATAAATAATACAAAATTTTTATATATTATAATAATAATAAAAAAAATTTATTACAATACAAAACTGTCGTATACTACAATAAAAATAATTTTAACTAATAATTTCTACAACCTTTTAAATACCACCTAAAGAAACCTTTTTGATAAACATAGCTTTAACTATTATTTCAATTACAAATAAAATATAATATAATATTAAATTTTTATATGTTATAATAAAAACAGTTATAACTAATGAATCAACTTATTACCCTTTCCCTCCCCTCCCCCGCCCCCCCCGCCCCAAAAAAAAAAAAACTTGCCTTTTCACAATAACCATGACACTAAAAAAAAAAAATGAAAAAAAAGAAAACCTTCTCTGTTATTCCTCTGGCCGGTTCAAAAAAATACGTATATATGTACATTAAAGTTGACGGATTATATACTTCTTTTATATATGAACCAGCTGTGTATACACTACACAATACCATTATTTCTTTTTTTTATTTTTTCTCCAAAAGGCCAGAACTGTTCTCCCACATGTGCATCTGAACAAGTGCTGTTCATGTAGAGGTGTATATATATCATACGATTATATATATTCGTCTAAAGACACCGCAAAAGCAGCCAACCACATAACGCCAAATCAGCATTTGGCTCACATATCAATGCCAAAATCTCCAAAACCTCTTTAAATGGCTGCTCCGTTGGGTCCCACGAGTCCCTCACTAAAAAATTCTGTCTACTCCGAAAACTGACGTAGACGAGTTGTCCAAGGAAAACCCAGCTGTCCTCCACTAGATTGCCTACAAACAAAAGAAACCCGTCCACGCCATACAGAGCAGCTCATTGGCCGCTTGTAGGACCCACTTGAAATAACCTACGTGGCGTTGCCTCATTGGATGGAAGCCCTCGAGCGGCGGTAAGACCGGTCCAGCTTGTTAGCCAGAGCTGAAAGCACCTGCCAAGTGGCGTCCCCTTGTTCGATCTGACTGTTAAAAAGTAGGGCCCGCCGGATGGTGGGGTCCATGAGGTTCTTTTGTATAGCAGTGAGATTGGTGCTCGCCACGTGTTCCAAAATCAATCCCAACTTTCCCACGTCCCTTTCCGCCACTGTTAATGACATCTCCGGCCACCGAACAGCAGCCGGGAAGGGCAACCGGATGTCGTCCGCGATTATGACCGGCACGCACCCCAAAACCACGGACTCCACTAGCCTCGGGCTCCACGGGGCCCACCCAAGCGGGCACAAACAGAACACGGACCGTACAATCTCTGACTGGTAACCGGCAAACCTGTGCCTTTGCAAGTAAAACCTCCGGTCACCGCCGTATTTCCTCCATATCGCCGTCCTCACACGCCTAAAGAGGCAGAAAACGAAATATTAATAAAATCAAGGGCTTTTCGGCAAAATCATTAATAAAATGATTTAAAGTTTGATTAAAAAGAAATAATGATGATTTATTAACTTACTTGCTGTAAAACCGACCACTAACATTCTTCGGGTTAACCTCCATTTTCCCCCGGAAGAACACGAAAATATCTCGCCGGCCGTTCGCCGGAGCACTCTCCAGCGTCGCCCGTACGCTCTCCGGCGAAACGTAAGGTGGTATAACGATATTCTCAACGTTTTGACATGGGTGTTTCCCTTTGACCCCAAACGTCTGCAATATTATTGACTTTCTCAAAAACTCCGGTATTCCATCCGCAATCGCCACGTTTTCCTACAAACCCAGATGAAACAAATAAAAAAAATCAAGAAACCTTAAAAACTTTTATACATACCATAAATAAATTAAAATCTGCGATTAGATTCTAAATATTACATACCATGGTGTGGAAGCAGGCGCCGAAGTCGTGAGAGGCGACGAAGACGTGGTCGTAGCCGAGGGTGCGATTCCAGAAGGGGTATTCGGAGGAGATGAGTTTGATGGCAGAGGATATGAGAGAGCGGGCGTGGCCGATGGCCGGGAAGCCATTGACGGTGCTGAAGTTGCAAGAGACGTAGACAGGGACGAAGAAGAAGTCGGCCTCGTAAGGGTCGGACGTCCGTACGTCGCTGGTCAACAGGGCTCTGTGTATGGCCACCTCTGACGCGAACAGGTGGCTGCTACATCTCTCGTTGTTCAGCCAGTCCGCGTTGAATTTGGGTGGCAAATCGTAGACGTATATCTTCAAGTCCTTCAACAATTCTGTCAAAAAAATAATAATAATGATAATAAAAAAGTCAAAGAACAAACGATCAAAGAAACGAAAGAAAGAAAAGAAGAAACTTGTTTGACCTTGTTGATCGTGGGTTTGTTGAAGAATATGGGATTGAGAATCAGAGCCGGGGAACTCGATGAGAGCGCGTGTTTTGGAGAGAGAGGTGGGCTTCTTCTTCTTGTTGGTGGTGGTGGTGGGGGGGTGGTGGGGGCGGTGGTGAGGAGGTAAGGGCTGAAGAAGTATAGGGTCAAAGAGAGCCAAAGCAGCCATTTGTAGTACCTGAAAAAGCAAGACTTTTCATGGGGTCTAATTCCATGCTTGTGCTGCAAAAGCTTCATCCTGACATAGAAGCCCCTGTTCTTTTGGGGTCTTTATCTGCTGTTGCGGCTCCATTAAAACAATCTCATCATCTTCTTATTTAAAACCAAACAAGCCCACCAAACCAAAGAGGCAAAGATTCAATCTTTATCCGAGAATTATATTTCTTTTTTGAGGAGAAATTAGTAAGGATTATATTTTGATTTTTTTGCCTAGGAGAAGAAGAGAGCAGAAATTATTAGTATTATCGTAGTTGAGGAAGGCCTTTCGGCTTTTGGTAGGGAAAGAAGTGGAAACAAAGGAACACTGATTAAATTTGGAGATGTGGGGGTGTTTGTTGGTGTTTCGTTTTTGCACCCAAGAAAATAGTAATGATAATAATAATAAAAAAACTCCGGTAGATGGAACAAAAATGAAAGATGATCAACAATTTGGAGTTGGACCAATGTATTTTTTTCAATTAAAACAAAATATTTCTGACCGTGCTCCTTCCCAGAGGCGTATGGTTAAGCTCTGGTTCATTCACGGTGGAATATAGAATTTAAAAAGGATTTTTTTTTTTTTTTTTTTCAAAATTGAGGTACAGTTTAGAGAGAGGAGAGAGAGGGATTTTTCAGGGGGTCACGTAATTGATGGAGCAGATGGACCGCGGCGACGGTCTCGGTTTCCATGCTTCTTCTCATCTGTGGTGTATTGTTTTTTTTTTTTTTTTTTTTGAGAAATTCTGACAATTCAAAATGACGAAATTATCCTCATTGCTTTGGTCCATCTGGGTGAAAATTAGTGGTGTTGATTATTCTCATTTTTATCAATAAGCTTCTTGTTAAAATACCTGGTTGGAGTTGTCTCCTGTGTCTCTTTGCCGTAACATAAGTCATTTTAACGAACGCGGTTTTAACTATAATTTTGATTATAAATAGTATTATGTTATCATACACTATAATAATAATAAAAAAATTAATTTAATGTAAAATTTTTACTATATAATAAAAATAATTTTAACTGATAAATTTAATCATCTTATCAAACATTTTAATAATATTTAAATTATGATTAGAATTAAAATAATAAAATATATAAAAATTTTATATTATAATATATTTTTTTTATTGTAATATATAAAAAATTTTAGTTTTATATTTAATACATGAGAATTTTATATTGTCAGTTAGAAAATTAGGTGTTAGGAGCTAGGTCTTCAAACAAAGATGGCTCTCCCGTGGATATTGACCGTAGATTTTGTTTGCTGCACGGTTCAGATCTTTCGGCTGGAGAGGTTGTCTCAACCATTATTTTTTATAGGGATGGAATATTGTGATTGTACATTTTCCCTGGAATCCAACAGTGGGAGGTCAAAGTAGGGATAAGATATTTTAAAGTCTGAAAAGTCGAGAGACATAACACATGACATGACCATAGAGTAACTAGGAAGGAAATTTTCAGAGAGAATTGTACAATGTACACTCATAAAGGGCCTTTTAAAGCACATCAATAATGTTAAATAAAGTACTAAAATTATCAGCGAGGTGAATAGTTACAAAACCTTAGTAAAAACGAAGGGGTAGCAAATCTGCAACTATTTCAATTTTTTTTCAACTGCTTTCGAGTTTTTTTTTCTTTTTTTTTTGTGGAAATTTTTTTTATTTTACAGTCAAGTGTTTTTAAATAAGTTTGAAGAACTCATTCTCTATTATTATCTGCATTATCTTCCAATTTTGAATAAAATATGAGACAAGAAGTGATGCACATGGTTTGAGTTCATCCATCACTAAACTCAGGATAGAGCTACACACAAATAAAAATAGACAATCACCTCCTTAATTTTTTTCTTGTAATATTGTCTATAAAAGTTTACGAAATTATACTCCACACCCTCTAAAATGTTATTATGTTCCTTTTAAAGTTCTATATTTTCATTATTTAATTTTTTTAATAACATTAATACATATTTCACTTCTCTTAATTAATTTTTTTGGCTCTACCCTTTATTAGACTTTATGTGCCAAAAATATATCAATGGTATTCAAAAACATGGTTTGAATTAAAAACATGTAATAATTAAATTTTATGAGAAAAAAATATTATAATAAACCTATTTTAAACGAAAGAGTCTTGGTTCAAAATGGTGTTTTCAAACACATCTATAGACAAGTTTTATGTACTGTGTGTGTGAAAGGATATCCTACCAATAGTACTCTATTTTAATTTGACATGTTTTTATGAGTAATTGTTAGTTTACATATTTTTTGCTTTGATATGATTTTAATTGTATATAACGTTAAAAAACATAGGTATTTCTTATAGTGCAAAGTTGAAAATAATAATATTAATAACAATAATAATAGTAATAAAATTAGTAAAACTCGAACACATCTTTATTTGGAGATTCGAAGAAATTAGTTTTTACTGAATTAATGTGATTTGAATAGAAATATCTTAGTTAATATAAAGGTTATAACTACTTTTATTGTAGCATGTGAGCACTTTTACTGTAATATTTGAGAGCTTTACACTGTATCAATTTTTTTATTGTTACCGTAGCATGTGAGAGCTTTACATTATTCATAACTAAGTTTGTGATGGGAACTGTGTCAGCTAAACATGGGGTTAATGGTAAATTCTCATTTTAACTCAATTTCAAAATAGAAAATTCAAAAAACTCTAACAAAAAAAGTAGAGGTCGTGCCAAAATTAAAGGATAAAGCTATTAGTCACCCTTTAATTGCCGACCTTGTAATGTAATCCAAAAGTAAGCAAATCCGTTCACTCGATCCTTTAAAATCAACTACTGTTCTGTTTTCTTTCCAATTTACAAAAAATAAAAAATAAAAAAGTAAGTTCGTGCCTTGATTGATTCACATCGCACTAACTAGTAATTGACAGAGCTTTGCAATCCATAAAAATAATTCCCTCTAAGACACGACAAGAAGCTGATAACGAGAGAGCGCGAGGAGAACCAAGTTGTTAAATTGACTCTATGTTGGCTTTAAACAAGAGTCTCTTACACGGCAAGATTTTGGTTTTGTGGCAGCAAACAGGGCAATAATTACAAGAAGGGAATTCTTATGCTACGGTACAGGTGGCAATTTTGTTTCATTAACGAAGACTTTATATTAAGATTTTAACAGTTTAACCTATTATTGTTTACGTTAAAAAATTTGTAATACGTGATATAAAGTTGTTTTAAGTCATAAATTAAACTATTAAAAAATTAATCCTATAACTAAAACATTTATGTTCGACCGATAGAGTAAAAAAATAATATTAAAACACCCAACTCTGCTGTCCATTTCAATTCATCCCTTTTTATAAGCTAAAAGGTAAAATTAAAATACAACTTGAATTATTCATAAATATTAATTTGCGTATTTACTATTTGAACAATGTTAAAAGATACCAATAGTGCTGAATAACACATTCTAGTATAGGGTGAGTCTCACAGCATACGACCTATCTGTAAAGCTCATCTTTTATTAGTTATAGTATTTAACATCAACGGTGTCCCGAACATTAAAAAAAAAAATCACACCAATTCAATGTCGAAACTCCAAACAGATTAATAAGTTATCCAAGCAATTAAATATACGACTAAATAGTAATAACAGTTAGATGTTTTTTGGGGAGAGACTAGGTCTTAAGCCTAACTTGTTTCAACAATTTTGCATCGGACAATTAATTAATATTTATTAGCATTAGTTATGTGACAAGCTAGGACAGAGTTTAGAAAAAAGCTAGTAAGCGGTCCTTATCTAAATGAGGGGCAGTGGAACCGGAAAAATCAACCGTGGGTTGAGTTTTACGCCAAATAAGCCGTCATTAGAAGAATAATGTGTGGGATCTTATCCAAGAAGCATTTGTTGCATGATTAGCATTTATTTATTTATTTGTGGTTACTTGTTTGGGCAGCTAAGCCAACTATACTATGATATAGTGCTCTTTTCATACGTTCATTTAACGTTAGTGCTTCATTGGAACATGCGTGTGGTTTCAGCATTGGTTCTGCTGCTTGGTGGGAGCTTAGCAAATAAATATTATGCTCTTTGAAAAAAATAATTTAGGATGATCCAACTTCAGTACCGGATAATATCATTTGACTAACCCCAATATAAAGTTATTACTACAAGGATTTTTTTTTTTTTTTGTCTATTTAGTAAGGACTTATTGATAGTTTATTTTTTCAAGTCTTGTCGTAAAAATCTTATTTATTTTTTATATTGGTTTTTTCTCCTATAAATATGTCTGTGTGTTATTCAGATTGGAGTGAGTCAATGTATGTTTTTCTTCCCTTGCAAATGAAGCAAGCGCTGGCGGTAATTATGTCTAACAAGCAGGGCATGTCTAATTAGTGAAAACTCAGTTGTATATATAGTATTATTGTATTACATCATCACACCTTGAGTCCTGAAAAACAAAGTGCCAATTATTTTTCTTTTGTTTTGTTTTATTTTCATGACACAAATTTCCAAAATAAGTCAAGAATATGTTTAATACTTGGTGGTGTCCTGTTTACGAAACGAAGTTGACACATTGCTGTCGACTGTACCGTTAAGGGTTTTTCCTGGGCAAAACTAGGCACGTAGAAGCTACAAAATTGTAGGTTGTTTAATAAACGTGGTTTTAACTACATATGTAAATAATGTAAATAGGTGTTTAGAAGAATGATGAGAATCAATTGTGGGAATAATTTTTACTATAAAATGTGAGAGTTTTACACTGTAGTAATTTTTTTTATTGGTACTGTAGCATGTGAGAGTTTTTTACTGTTCATAATTGAGTTTGTGGTGGGAACTGAGTTGTAGGAACTATTGCCAAACACCCCTTAAGAGTTTTATATGTTATTATAAAAAATAAAAAGTTATTATAATATAAAATTTTTATATGTTATAGTATTTTAAACTACAATTATGATCCTAACAACGCTTATAAAACACCCTATTAAAAATTTATACGCCAAAAAAATATGCATTTTTTTTAGTTTTTTGTGAAGCCTTGAACAAAACAAGACAAGAATATTTGTGTTACTTCCTCAGTAACTGCAATTTTGTCCAATCCGATATCTTAAGAGGCCATTTGTTTTAAGTATTTTTTAGATTTTTTGGACTCAAATTTGAATTTTAGTGTTAAGAATTCTTTGCATATTGAGTCCATTTAGTTCATAGATTTGAATAGAGAATTGAATGAAAATTTAAATTTTTGTAAGAGAAAATACTGTAGCAAAATAATTGAAGTTGTGTATGAATCCACGACCAAACGGGCCCTGTTTATTTCACCTAAAATCTGAATCCTTTGAGTATCAAGAATCTAAGTTTTCAAAGCTCCGACTCCCCCTAAACTTTTGATACTCGGATATCTCTCCTACAATAAAAACTAAAATTCTCTCTCCTATATTTGAGGAAAAAAAAATCATAACGTTTTTATTTGTTATCTAATTGAGATGATTCTTTTTTCATGTGTTTCTAGTGAAGAGAGGAATAAATTAAGATCCATATTGCATATTTTTTAGGATCATTATCATTAAGATTTTATTAGATTTGTTAATAAATCAAAAACTACTTTCACTACTTCTCCAAACACAAATTTCAATTTTATTCTATACTCAAATTAAAACTTAAATGCACATCTAAACGTGGATAACAATTCAAATCACTAACTCAAATCCTAATTCAAATCACACTAAATCAAATCAAATCACTAATTTAAATGCCTTTACCAAACGGACTCTAATAGGGTGTTTGGAAAAGTGGTGGGAACAGTTGGTTAGAACCACTTTTATTGTAGCATATAAGAGCTTTACACTGTAGCGATTTTTTTTATTGTTATTGTAGCATGTGAGAATTTTATACTATTTATAACTAAAAAAATGGTTCCCACCAATTTTACCAAACACACTCTAGATCAACATTCACAAGTCACATCTCAACCACGAGGGAAAAAAAAGCGCATGCCTTTCCTATCAAAGAGGCTTATTTGATTCTGTTTTTAATCATTTCATTTCCAACTTCTCAATTGCAAGGCAAGCTTTCCTAATGGCTAGCGATGAGGGGATACTTGAAACTGAATCTAGCCCTCCAAAAAGTAGATTCAACTTTTCTGGCTCACCTCTTACTTTTCAAACACTTAAGGTTTGTTTAAAAAAGTAGTTTTAATTATATAATTTAAATTACAATAGTGTAAGTTTTTACGTATTATAGTATATAGTTTTAACTATTTTTTTAAACATCATATTTATTATAATTTAAATCAATAAAAGAAAGTCCGGAATGTTGTGTTAAATTTCACTTTGATTGCTAATATTTTAAACGTCTCAAAATTGACATTAATTTGATTTCATGTGGCAAAGTTAGCCCTTGTGTAACATTTAAACAATGAAAAAATGAAAATTTGACTTTAAGGGAAACGTTAACTGATTAAGCACGAGTTTAGTACGTGTTCATATTTTTTTTTTGGTCCATTTCGTCTTTTTTTTTCATTTAAATTTTAACATCTGATAGGACTTTTAATTCACAACCCATTTTAATAATCCATCTGTCCATCACATTTTTTGTCAATTTTTTGAAAGTTACTTGAAATAATAACTAATTTTGTTACATTAAAATGTATAAAAGTCAATCTCGAGAATTAAACCTTATAAATTATAACTTTTATCAGAGGGGAAGCAAATACGCCGTGAGATTTTTGGTCGGATTTTTAAAATTTTTAAAAATATTTTTACATATTTTTTTAAATAAAAATTTTAAAAACACTTTCAACACAAGTATTAAAAAAATTCCTATTGCTTAAAATAAAAATATTTTTATTAATTTTGAAACAATAGCAAAGGGCTTATTTATTTGTTTGATTCTTTCATCATGGTATCATTACTGGATGGGTCACCTATCTCGTCATAATTATAAAACCAATGTTACCCGTAGGCTTTATCTGCAAGGTATTTGAATGGATGAAAAAGGCCGGTGCATTTATTCATGTTATATAAAAAGTATAAAAAAAGTCATTCAAATTTTGCTGGGTGTAATTCAAATCCAAATCAATTTAACAGTGAGTCAGGTTATTTATGAATTTAAGAATAGCGACGAAGAAGCATGATTGTTGCAGAAAGGCTTAAACGTTAATTAAAGCATGGAAAATGTGAGATTGCTAAATGCAAACGAGATATAATTTTAAACCGTTCAGTTGGTATTAAAATCATATAAAATTGAGAAAAGTATTACAATTCATTGAAACTTTCTAAATAATTGATAATTTAAACGCCCAAAAGCTCTGCCATTGAATGACACAGTGAAATTAAATATATATTGTTTTACTAGTCTAATCTGGACATAAGATCTGAAAATTCACTTAAAAAAAGCCACACAAAAGGAAAAACTCCTTAATTAGGAGAAAAAACACTCAAACTTGTATTCAACACTTAATATGCTAGTCTATTAGTTACAATTAACTTATGAGGTATTTATAGTCCTCTTACAAAAACACAATAAAAATAACAACTATACATACAACATATAAAACAAATAAAGCTAAATAGGTTAGATAATACAAACAATATAGCAAATATAAGAGAAAGACTACTATATTTATAATCTTCCTGCGTCACTCAATTACTTTTTTTTAGTTTGCCTCATATTCTATATGATTGCTTATTTTCCCTCTCTCTGGTCAAACATACTTTAAAGGTCGTATTCATTGTGTAATAAAATCATATAATTAAAGAGTTTGTTTGGCCTTGAGCTGGTTTTATTAGTTTGTCTAGCCTCGAGCTGGTTTTTTTCTCTCACGTAATTTATAGGGTGTTTGGCTAATGGTGGAAACTATTAGTAGGAATCGTTTTTATCGTAGTATATGAGAACTTTACACTGTAGTAATTTTTTTTTATTTTTTATCGTAGCATATGAGAGTTTTATATTGTTCATAACTAAATTTGTAGTGTAAACGACCTTTAGCCAAACATCCTCTTAAATGGATATAATGTTATAATTTAAATGTATATAATGTTCTAGATTCAAACCGTTTGTACAAAGGTAGAGCAACATGTAAATCTCCGAATGGTGAATTACAACACGAAGGGAGACCCATTCATTTCCCAAGTTGTCCAAAACAAACATTAAATTATATCCATCAAAAGACTATAAGGCCTTTTTCCCCAAATGTGACCGTCTTTTGTCTTGGCCAATGGGTCATTATTGGAGCAAGAGAACCAACAATATTGTGGTTTGGGGATACCCCACTAGCTAGTCGTTGCACACAAGGACACAAACCGCCACAAATGATTGATACAAAGATTAGAGAAAAGTTGCCGACTCTATGCCTCGTCTCCTTTCACACTTTGGACTGTATTGCATTCTGTCCTCCCCAATGAAACTTCTTAAAAAAAAGACTTGGAGTTTCCCTCTCTCGAATAAATTGGGTTAATAAAATATATTTTATTGTTATGATATAGTTTTAAATCGTTAAATTTTTATGAAATTTTGTTAAATTTGTATAATTTTATTTGATTGTTGAGGAAAATTATTACCATATTTTATGCAACAAGCTTACATATTTTCCCATTTTCATCACGTTTTATTAGATTTAATTATAATGGAATTCATATAACTTATTTCCCACATTTTCATCACTTTTTATCAGATTTAATTATATTGGATATGATATAACTTTAACATTATACGGCGATTACAACTAGACAATAATGTCGAGTATGTTTTTCCCAGTTGCCATGCGGCACCAAGAGATTGACTAATCAGAATCGATTCCCTTATTCACAATGATGTTTAAAAAAAAAAAAAAATAGAGCCAAGTATGAGAGATATACAAGTCGCTAGGATCGTTCATCTTATGCTTTCTATGTAAAACTTGTATTATATTTTTTCCACTGTTTTCTTACTTTTTTTTTTTTTCCATAAAATCCACAAAGCAGGGTGACCCATTCGTTTGCTTTTCCAAATAAAAAAAGCAATGGATTGATAGAGTAAATGTGGACCACACATATAGTAATGACCCCAGATATATATAGTTATTCCTGATTGAGAAAATTACATATTATACCACACTTTCAAACGTTGTTTTTATTTATACCACATTTAAAAAAATTATAACACATTATCATTTATATTACATGTTAAGTTATACCACATATAGATACATGTAACATTTATAAAAAAAATTACAAAATAACATTTATGAAAAATCTCCTTCCTCATTTCCACCTACACTTGAACTCACAAGTTCAAATCAGCTCTTATTTTTGGTTTTGAAAGGTTAGACAACTTCGATACCACCAATATTAACTTAATATCATACATATAGATTTTCAAAAGTACACAAATAGGTGCATTTGTGCTGTTTATATGGTTTACATTACATAATATTCTCTTGCCACGTAAGCATGCTGAGCGATATGGATCATATAATTAGGGCACCCTTATTTATGAGTTGTTTGTACACGTTGTGGGACATGTGCCCTGCAGAGAGGTCATTCTCATGCCCCAAAAGAAGACATTGAACTGGAAAGGGTGAGACATTTTTTTTTGGGGGCGACTGGTCCTAAAAAGGTGGAGCTATGAGCTGTATAAACGCACATGCAAAGGCAGAGAGGGGGCATATGCTGAGAATTATTGGGTCAAAAAGGTTCAGAACAAATTGCCTCTTTGGCATTAGGAACAAATGTTTGAGCCCTTGTTCCCACGTTGTTGTCTTGTGCATGTGGTAGGGAACAGATTGAGTTGGAATTTCACTAATAACGTGTTTGAGAATATAGTTGAAAATCGTAAGTTAAAATCAATACATTGTAGTATATAAAAGCTTTACATTGTAACAAATTTTTACTTTACACTGTAACATGTAAGAGATTTATTTTGTAACAGTTTCAACTAATAAGTTAGAATGACGTTTCCAAACATACTATAAAAAACTTAAATAATTTTTCACTTTATTTTATCTTCTTTTTTCTTTGCAAGTTATATGAATTTTTACAGCTAATTTATGATAAGGGAAGATTCATCAGCAAAATTCCTCTACTTTATGTATATTAAAAAAGGGGGTCACATGCATTTAGGCAGCATTTATTGTACCCTTTTTAGTATAATTATGGTGGACACTGAATTGAATTTAAATGGGGCCGAAGCATTTCATTGTTATTCGCAGTACCAATTTAAGAGGAGCTGCTTGCTCATGCACACCCAAGCGGCCCAGTTGTTCTTAAAGAGACCAGAGGTATCTCTCTCTCTTTTATTGTGCATTTTTTGCTAGAGATTTCTCATGTGGATGGGAACCAGGGGACAGTGTTATCAAAAGTAGACTCATGACCCGTTTAGTTTAAAAATTTGAATAGAGATTAATTTAAATTTTTATAAGATTAAATATTGTAGTAAAAATGTTTGAATTATTTGTTCAAACCCGCGGAACAAATGAACGAGTGATTAAAACAAACAACAACGGCCAGTTGGTGCTGGCTTGGTCCGTTACCAAATTAAATCTCTTCTCGTCTTAAAGCTTGGGACGGGGCCAGATTAAGTCATTGACACCATCTAGTAGAGCTATCGGTTCTTATTTTGCAGGTTATAAAAATTGACCCCCTTCTTCGGCTTGCGCTTAATTTACAGAAACAACACTTTTTTCACTCACAAAAAAAAAAGGGGGTCTTGAAATAATAATAGGAGAATAACCCATGAGTCATTAGGGTTTGGGGTCTATATTAAGTTGCAATATTTATTATAATGACCGTATTTGCATAATGTACACAAACATTGTTGTCCTTCTCAATTTTAATAGTTTTCGATTATCTTAAAATTGCAATCTTTATACTCTTGGTTATGCATGGTAGAGTCGTTATGTATAAACTAAATTACGCTTAAATTTTTAACAAGAGTAACATATTTAAATACCAATTCTCTAAAAATTATATTTCTCTAATATTCACAACTAATATTTCCAGCTCGCAAGATCTTTCCTTTAGTGGGCTTGGCTACTTTACAGGCCACATAATTCAGTCAGCATGACAACATAGAATTGTTCCTGTCTCAACGGTAATGAGACGTTCGATGTACAGTATAATTTTATTAGTCATATTGATGTATTGTTAAAAAAAAAACAAAAAAACAAAAAACTTTCAAATAGAAAATATTAAAATTGTTACCAACAATTAGTATGATATTATGTAGCATAAAACATTATGATTACTGTAATAATTATTTTGTAAATAGTCATCATATTTATAAAATATTTAAAAAAAGAGAAAGGCAAATAGTAGATTTTTGAAACTTATAGAAGTGAATTATAGTGTCAAAATTTTTGAAGTGAATAGCACATTTACTCGGTAAATAATTTATTTAATACAAATTCTTTACCTATTAAAGATATTATCTACATCAAAGATTTTAAAACCTGCTATTTAGTTTCTTCAGTTTTTTTTTTAAATGCTATTTGCCACAATTCCATTTTAAAAGTTGTTATATGTAATTTCCCCTCTTAAATGGTACGTAGTGTGGTTTTTACACCGGAACATGCATTCAGACAGAACAAGGGGCAACACATAAAGCCCAACGGGCCAAGCTGTGAGCAGTAAATCATTAAAGGACCTTCCAAACCAAAAAAAAAAAAAAAAAAAGAGGCTAGTGGAAGTTTCCTGAGGCCCATGAAATTGTGCATACTCATTTCGGAAAGAGAGAGACTGTAGGTAAATTATTTTAGCACCGTTTGTTAGAAAATGATCCGCCGAATTCTGTTTAGTTTGGTCCAAAAGTTTACGGTATGATATTTGAGGCAAAATCATAATCGTGAGAAATTTTTTGAGGGTTTGTGATGGCAACGGAAGGATCGAGTCTGATATAGATCTGTTATGTTATGTTAGGGTTTCGTTATTTTATATATATATATATATATATATATATATTGAAATACTCTCCTCTTATACCAATTTTTGAGATAGTAAATTTGCTTTTGCCTTTGTCCATGGTTATTTTTCCTTTTAAGGTTTCTCACTTGTGTTTTTTTGTTTTCGGTTGCCTATTTTTTCTTTATTTTCTAACACCATCTGTAAAAGGTGCGTGACCTTTTTTTCAAGAGGGAAAAATGACACAAAATTATTGGAAATTAGTTGGAGAACAAGAATCTAATTTTTATAGTAAACTAATCAAAGAGTGGTTGAGTTTTGTTCCATATTATTATTATTCTTGTTATTATCGCAGTCATCATCATATAATTAAGCTAGCGAATCTTGTGATAGAGGGGAAAAACATCCCATAGGCTATAGATATTTTGCAATTTTAAATCGTCAAAAACAATAAAGTCCTATCAAGTTCACAAATTATTTTTGTTTTTATTTTCTAATACCGTAGGAGTGAAAATATTTCCGTATAAAACGACCTCATTTTTGCAAGCAAGAAACGGTGACGTTCTTTTAATTAAATTGAACGTGAAAAAAGCAAGGCGACCAAGCACAAAGTACAAATTAATCAAATCATACTTGTCTGGTACATTGTATACATAGGGCTATTATTTTCAGCTCCATTAAAATGGTTATAATGCCACACAGCTCGATCAACTAGCTTTTCCCTTTCAAGCTAGGAATATTTCCAATTGTAGTGCGTCATGAGTTTGGTCTATTTTGATCATAAACGGACAATCATACCCATAACTATGAAAGCGCAAAGACTTTTGGGCATTTGAGCAAAGAATCTAAACACTGAAAAGATATCTTTGCAATAATATGGTGGTGGTAATGATTAATGCTATATATACACACACACCACTGTAGCAGAAAAACCCATCCGTGCAAACTACTTTCCAATTTAAAAGAGTGTATTTGAGAACCAAATTTTAACTATTACAGTGTAAAGTAAAAATATGTTATAACGTAAAACTCTCATATGCTGTAATGTTTAAATTATTACTTTAAGTTGTAACTTAATTTCCGTATACTTTAAAAAACAACTGTATTATTGTCGCCTATACGTGGGTGTAATTTTTCCATGTTGAGAATTGTGAGCCCTTGGTGGACCCTGCTCCAATTTAACAGTCTTTAATTGGTTTGGTATACCACAATGGAGACGAGGGAATCTTATGAGACTTCAATAAGAGAATATTTGTTAGTGATATATAGATCGAAGAAATAGATTAATAAATGAAGAAATCATATTACGCTACGCTGCCTATATGGTGTTGAATTTTCTTCAAGACGTTTATGGTGTGATGCATACACACAAATATTATGACTCGGTGTTGGTTGGTCTTTCTATCAAGGAATTGAGAAATACCCTATAGAAGTCATTTGTCAAATTGTTCTTCGTAAACAATGTTACTTTTTCTACATGGTTGGGCAAAAAGAGAGATCAGAAACATGTTTCTGGTTTTATTGGTCAATAATAGAGAGATATATATAGAAACTGAGTAAAGATCCTTAATACATCTCAAGTAGGTTGACATTCACGAAACAACTCAAACAAGCACAATACATTTTATTGGAAGAACTAAAAAATAAAAACTATAAGGTGTTGAAAACATTGATTCAAACCAATAGTTTGACTTAATTTTAATTTAAAATACTATAACATATTAGAACTTATATTATAATTTACTTTTTCTTAACAGTGTAACATATGATAATAACTTTACACTATGGTAACCAAAAGTTTTAGTCAAAATTATTGTCTACAATCATCTTAGAAAAAAGCTAATAAACCGACCACAATGGCAAACACAGCAAAAAAAAAAAATTAGTAAACGACTACCGGAAAGACAAAAAAAGGGTAAAATAAGCATCGGTTTCGATGATAGTCTTTTCCATAAAATTTTCTCAATAATTTCACATCTATTTTTGTGTTCCTTAAGTATGATTGTCTTTCGTAGCATTAAATAATGATCGCCGCATGCTGATAGGAGGACCAACTGCTATAG
The DNA here is from genome assembly GCA_946598075.1 of Artocarpus hirsutus. Classification (NCBI taxonomy): domain Eukaryota; kingdom Viridiplantae; phylum Streptophyta; class Magnoliopsida; order Rosales; family Moraceae; genus Artocarpus; species Artocarpus hirsutus. Next base: position 44,110 of record CAMOHE010029550.1, on the reverse strand, counting down.
TGGGAGCATGAAAATAACCATCAACCACAACTGATAATGGCTTTGTTTAAGAAGCAAGTATAAAGCTCTCTTATGTTACAATAATTTATTACAGTGTAAAGTTCTCACATGTTACGATAATTTAAGTTCTAACGTCAAGTTCTAATTACTTTCCAAACCAAGTGAATCTTCTAATCGTTTTTGTGCCACTTTGTCCTAAACTTCATCTTCTGCACTCAATTGCTGAAGATTGAACCCAGTGAAAATATACATACAAATAAATATGTATATATACACACATAAATTTTGATGGTATCAACAGACGCATAAGCACAAAAATGTGCTCCATTGATCTAGGCGCACTTCAACAGTGGAATCAGCACTATATGATAATGCTAAATTGGTAGGTAGAACTTAGATAGATCAGGCTCTATTCAAAATTGGATTTGATTTGCAAAGTCTATGGTCCAATTATGAATTTGGGCAGAGGGGTCCATGCCTTTTAAGAGTTTTGTGCATTACATAATGTGAAATTCTAAGAGAGGAGGCTCATGCATTATTTCAAGCTTTGCGTCTGCTTAAATAATATAATAAGCTCGTCAAATTTGTCCCGTGGGATCGTCAAAAAGCAAGTGAGAATAACATTTAAAATATGTTGTCTATTGAGAGGAATTTAAAGCACTTTGAGATGTATTTAGATTTGTGGATTTTTTAAACCATATGTGAGCTTTAGTGGGGGGAAAAAAAAAAAGAAAAAGAGAAACCGATAGTTTTGTTTTTAGAATAAATTATTAATCAACATACGAAAGAAGTGCAGTGTTTTAGAAGCGATTTCTGTCTTCTTTTGATTCTCATGGGATCTGTGGAAAAAGACAATGGTTTCTTCTTTTTTTTTCTCTTTTTTGGATAATCAAGGCAAAGGATGTTAAAGTAGAAAGAATGGAAGAAAGAAAGTGGTATTTGGACGTACCGAAATAGAACCTTAGGAACCGTTGGATTAAATCTATCGCACGCACGTGTATACATTCGTCCTTTGCTAAACAAATCATCACGTGTTTGTATTTGAGCCTTTGGAAGAGATAGAGAAAAATAACGTCATAAATATGAATATTACAACTTAAACCGCACAATTGAAAAGGATTTTCTTAGGAATACATGTATATACATGCTAAAAATATATAGCCTTTTTTTAACTTGGAAGAAATTGAACCTTTCAGTTTTAGATGAAGTCGGATGTGATTCATTGACCACTAAAAAAAATATAGGCTTTGTTTGAGTTTATATGCTATAGTAGTTAGTTACGATGTAAAACTCTCACATACCATTTAAATCGACAACGAAAAGAAAAGAGTTAATTACTAACATTAAAAATTTATGGACAATTAACCAATCAAGAAAAGTTGAACAAAAAATGCAAGTTGCACAAGAGTATTTCCCTCACAAATTTAATCGGTGTCGTCAATTTAGGCTAAACTGTAACTATAAGAAAGGTTTAAGAGGTTAATTATCAAAATTCAAAGTTCATAGGAAATTTTGTCAAAGTAAGAAAAATTTATACTGCTTTTCAATGTTTTATAGATAAGATAAAGAAGTACATACATATTTCAGAGATACAGCCCCAAGATTAAGTAGATTTTGTTAAATGAGCCGTTTTTGACGCAGACAAGAGTTGTTATTACCAGCAAGGAATGCTATAAATTACCTGTCTTGGTTTTCGCTCGACGATGTCAGTTAGTAGAGATTTTTACGGGGTCTTAAAGTGCGGTTAAAATTAGCAGACTAATCTGCTCATTAATGTGATGTATACCGTTTTTATTGATTAGATTAAAAAAATGGATAGACATTTGACAACTCGGACAAACAATTTTCGTCCCAAGATCCTAAATAAGAAGGATTTATGATAATGACGCATTTAATAGAAACACAACAGTGATCAGAGCGGTTAAATTTTATTTTCTGTAAAAGAGATTTCTGACTTTGCACATGATGGACAAAACAAGAAGCCAAAATAAACCTCCCCTATTTATTAGATCCCATCAACAATCTCCTCTCTTCAATTAACCCAACCCATCCAAAGAAAATAAACAAAAAAGAAAGTCCCTCCAAACCAATCTCTCCTTGTCCTTGTCCTTGTCCTTTTTCTCCTCTATCCAAAACAAAGCAAAAACAATGGCGGAGCCCCTCCGCTTCGCCGTCCACATGGTGAAAGGCCGGTGGTTCAGCGTCTTCGCCTCCTTCCTGATCATGTTCGGCGCCGGCGCGACGTACCTATTCGGCGTCTACTCAAAGCAGATAAAATCCTCCCTCGGCTACGACCAGAAGACGCTCAACCTCATCGGCTTCTTCAAGGACCTCGGCGCCAACGTAGGAGTCCTCTCCGGACTCATCGCCGAGGTCACCCCCACCTGGTTCGTCCTCCTCATCGGCTCCGCCATGAACTTCGCCGGCTACTTCATGATCTGGCTCGCCGTCACCGGCAAGATCGCCAGGCCCAAGGTCTGGCAAATGTGCCTCTACATCTGCATCGGCGCCAACTCTCAGAACTTCGCCAACACCGGCGCACTCGTCACCTGCGTCAAGAACTTCCCCGAGAGCCGTGGCGTCATGCTTGGCCTCCTCAAGGGCTTCGTCGGCCTCAGCGGCGCCGTCATGACCCAGCTCTACCTCGCCATCTACGGCGATGATTCTAAATCACTCATCCTTCTCATCGCCTGGCTCCCTGCCGCCTTGTCCGTCATTTTCGTCTACACCATCCGGACGATGAAGCCCGATCCCCTCAGCAGCCAAAAGCACGAGCTTAACGTCTTTTACCGTTTCCTCTACGTTTCCATTGTTCTCGCCTTGTTCCTCATGGTCATGAACATAGTCCAGAAACAGATCGTTTTCTCTCGCGCCGCTTACGCCGGGAGCGCCACAGTCGTTATCATTTTGCTCTTCGTTCCCCTTCTCATCGCCATTAGAGAGGAGCTCGTCATATTCAACAATCGCACGAAATTACAACTCTCTTTGGAAAATCCTCCTGTTCCTAGCCAAGTTAAGCCAAAACAGGAGGAGAATTCCACTAAGCAATTGAAAGATCATGATGACAAACCAGTTCAGAAGCAAAGGTCATGCTTTTTAACCGTGTTTGATAAGCCGCCGAGAGGAGAGGACTACACGATTTTACAAGCCTTATTGAGCGTAGACATGCTGATTCTCTTCCTCGCAACCCTCTGCGGGCTCGGTTCGAGCTTGACAGCGGTGGACAATCTCGGCCAAATCGGAGAATCTCTTCGGTACCCAGCAAGAACGGTGAAATCATTTGTGTCCCTGGTCAGCATATGGAACTACTTCGGCAGAGTCTTTTCTGGCTTCGTCTCGGAAAGTCTCTTGGTCAAATGGAAAGTCCCCAGGCCTCTGATGATGACATTTGTTCTCCTCCTGTCCTGCGTCGGACACCTTCTCATCGCCTTCCCGATCCCGGGCTCCGTCTACATAGCCTCCGTCATCATTGGATTCTCCTTTGGTGCACAATTGCCGTTGCTTTTCGCAATCATTTCGGAGCTCTTCGGGCTAAAGTACTACTCCACATTGTTCAATTGCGGGCAATTGGCGAGTCCTCTTGGCTCTTACATACTCAACGTGAAGGTCACTGGCATGCTTTACGACAACGAGGCGTTGAAGGAGTTGGCGGCGCAAGGGTTGGACAGGAAAGCGGTGAAGGAGCTTATTTGTATTGGGAAAAAATGTTATAGGATGTCGTTTATGATTTTGGCTGCTGTCACGTTCTTTGGAGCTCTTGTATCGCTCATATTGGTGGTCAGAACCAGAGATTTTTACAGAGGAGATATATACAAGAAGTTCAGAGAGGAAAGGGAGGCTGCGGAGAAGGATTTGGCTTTGACTTCTGATGCTAACGGACGGTAGTTCATTAGTAGATCATAGCGTAGCGAGAATTCAATTATGAATGAAAAAAATAGGATTTTTAACATTGTCTGATTAGCACTTTGAAATGCGTAAATCATATTGGTTAACGGTTCTCTTACAAGCGTTGCCAAAATGCCAGTTATACACTAGAGAGTTGTTCACTACATAATTAATGCTTTGAGAAATGGTCATGACATCGGCTGAGCTCTGTTTTGCTCCAGAAGACAACTAAAAGGAAAAGTTGAAAGGGGAAGAAAAAAGAACCGGTTCGGTAGACTACCATTTGGAAGTGGGGAAAAGCCAAAAGCAAATGACCATGGGATGGGACTTTTGACTTTTGGGTCTTTCTTAAATAATCACCCATACAAAGTAAATGTAATTGTGCTATGTTTAACAAAAAAACAAAAAAGTAAAAATGATTAAATTAGTTTCTTATTCTATCTTGTGCTTAAAGACATGATACTATTTCAATATTCGATGAGCGCTAATGCTAGGAGGGAATCACGGGTTGGTACCGTCTTGGTCTTGTGAGCAAATTCTAATCACGTCACTGTCTTTTGGACATTTGCATTTCGCGAGTAATATTTTATCATCTCCTGACACGTAATTGTCTCGATCCTTTTTCCCTGTGTACGCATGATCACCAAGCGGCATTCCTTGTCCAGTTGTCCCTTCCAAAACACATGAAGCGTTTTTTGTGTAGTCGTTTAGCTATCCACCCACCCACTGTCTTCGACTTTGGAAAAAATTAAATCAAGGTCTCTATTTTGTCGATTAGCAAGAATTTTTTTGATTGCCTAATCTAATATTATAAAGATTTACGACAAAAATTAGCAGCTTCCAGAGGACATTCAACAGATTTTGACGAGGAAAAAAATAAAGGTTTATTTGATGAATAATGTGTTTAGCATATTAATTTAAATGAGCTTTCACATGTTATAATATAAATAAAAAAAATAACTATAATGTAAAGTTTTTACATATTATATTATTTAAATATATTTTTTTCAGTTCAAACAAAGTTCCTAAACATCTTAAAAATATGAAAAAAAAAATATACTAATAGAGTTTTAGTTTAAATTGTTGATGTGTTTATGCTAATTTTTATATACTTTTTCTTTTGGTTTTAAAACCCACGAGTCTAGCGTGAAATGTTCGGAATCAAAAAGCAAACTCAAATTTTTTTTTTTTTGGGTAGACACTAGCCAGTGATCAATGGGCTTATATTGGTCTATCAATGTGACATTAACACGCCTTAAACGTAAAACTAAACAGAGGAGATCCAAGGTTTAGACCCGTAACTTGTTTAAGTTTAGATACGAGAGTGTTTGAAAACAAAATTAGAACTTATGTGTTTGTTTAAACGATTCACTGAGTTTAAATCCAATTTTTAAGTCGAGCAAGTATTTGAAGGCAAAAAACACTCAAATTTAATTGCAAACATTGAACTCAAAAATTAAAGTGGATTTGGATTCAACGCCCCCTTAATTTCAAGATATTTAAACTTAAGTTTTAAACCATTTTCTTACAAAAGTCTTCATATCAAAACATAGTTTTAAAATTTATTATCTTTTTAAATCTAAAATTAATTAACATCCAAACATTAATTTAGATTATAGTTTTAAACCATACTTTTCAAAATCTCATCTCAAATTAAAAAAATTTCAAACTATCATATTTCGAATCCATGAACCAAATAAAAAGTTCAAACTTAAACACGGTAGCATATGAGAGCTTTACGTTGTAGCAAACTTTTACTTTTTACTGTAGTATATAAAAGCTTTGTACTGCAATAAGTTGCAACTTAAAGTTTTAACTAACTTGTCAAATTAAATCCAGTTAGTTAGAGTTCGAGTAGGAAACACGTTAGAAATAATAAGTTTTAACTGCTACAATATAAAGTTTTCACATGTTATAATGAAAAAATAAAAATTTACTATAATAAAACTTTCACATGCTACAATATTTAAATTCCAGTGTGTTTTTATATAAACTTTGAGCTGTCATTTTGGTGTGTAACTGATTTGTAATTTGTTGAGTTAACTATTATTTGTTATTCTTTGTTTCTCTGCGTTGGTTGTTGTTGCAAGTGAATTATTAATTTTGCAATAAATCAGGAACTCATTTATTCTGTGTTTAGAGATTGGAAGTTAAATAAAAAGTCATAATATGTAAACAAACATATCAACCTTACTCATAAATGGTTTATAACTTCATGTTTATATGCCGTTTATTTGATCTACAATCTAAATATATAATATTTCTGCATAATTTCAGCTTAATCACAGCTCAGTGCAGTTATGATCACTAAAAAATGTAATTATAGTAACCGTTTGATGACAATATTGTTAATAAGTTTTCAGATTTAGTTTGCATAAATCATATAACCAAAAGGATTGACCAATTTTCAAAAACAATTAATTTTTACTTACGTTTAAAAAACAAATTCAGTTTGCTATAGTGTAAAACTTTCACATGCTACAGTAGTTTATTACAATATAAATATAAAGCTCTCATATGCTGTAGTGTTTAAGCTCCAACTTCAAGTTCTAACTGATTTTTCAAATGAACCTTTTTACTTATCTTCTTTCCCCTATGTTTAGCGAATAAGGCTTTGTTTGACTATAAAGTTAAAACTTATTAGCTCTAATTGCTATAGTATAAAGTTTTCACATGTTATTTTATTTTGATTCCAACTTATTAGTTCCAACTACAACTACGTTCCTAAATATTTTCTTAATTAAATAGAAAACCAACTATTATCACCTTGACCTTTAAAATTTTAAGGAGAAAATTCATTTAATTACAGCTAAATTTATTTCAAAATTCAAATGATAATTACAAAAATAATAAAATATATTGGGCAATTTTTGTTTATGGCGTGTGCCGCATTTTGTGTGGCGTTTTTGTCGTTAGTGTTGGCGAATCAGTAAATACGGGTTTTATAGGGTTAATTTTGTGAGGATTTCCAAAGGCGAGTTGATTTATCAGAAGTTTTGAGGAAAAGACTGGGAAATTAGAGAATGCTGAGAAAGGTCAGATCATTCTGTGGAGCAACGAGTTGATCAGTTTGGACAAGACAGAAAAGAAACTCAAAACATGACGGCGGATTTTGTTGTTGTAGTACTGGAGTCTAGAGTTGGTTCTTAAAAGTCTCATTTAGGATTCAAGATGCTTGCTTGTGGTAGAAATTACTGCAAATGTTCAGGATATTGTTAGTGAGGACATACGAAGACATATTTATGAACATGCATGGTGATGTAAAATTAAGGGCAGAGCTACATAGGACGACGGTATGAAATTCTATAAAAGTTATATTTCGTCTCCTTTAAAATTATATTATGTCATTTTGAAATTATATTTTGTCTATTTTAAAATCAATTTTGTTCCTCATCTTATTGCTAGTTCTAAAAAAAGAATCTTCCTGTCTGTTTATGGACTTTTGTTAATGAAAGAGCAAACTCCACTGACTGTAAGCAAGATAAAAGGATGTACCAACTTGGGTAACTTGAGTGCAGCGAAAATTTCACTGTATGTTTGAAAATCTGATGGAGTTCTCAGTACGTGAACTGGTGAAAGTATGAGCTATGTTGGTATATTAATCTATTGTGGACGATCTTAACGTTTGAATATTTCTTTTTGAGCAAAACGCTTCTTTGATTCTCCCTATGACTGTCCATTTGCAGGGAAAACCCAAAGGAAATTGTCAAAAGACTTGCTCTCAGGTTAGTAATACTGATTCAGTCCCTTTCAGTTATACTTCTTTTGTGCAGTTGGAGGCAATCAATTCACTCTCCATTTGTTTTGATGGATAAAGGAAGGAGAGGAGGCGGCTTCATATGCAGCCGGTCATGACGAGAAGCCACATAATCACAACAGAAGGCGTGCTGCAAGAAGTAATTGAAATTTTTGAGGCCCTGAAAATTTCACGTTATTGGTATTATTATTACACCTATATGCCTTAGCTTAGTAGTCGAGAAGTTCAATAAAATCCCGCTAGTGAGGCTCGGACTCTGAATGTTCAGATTTGTGGCTCGTATTAGAGCGGTGCATATGACCTTACAATAGTTTGACGTGCAGTCATGTGCATCTTGTGAATTGCAGCTATGGGGACTTCTACTACAAGCCAAAAGCTTGAAGATAAAGAGAAGGTTGAAAACAAGAGGCTTGTCAAAGTCATTATTCACTTGCTAAACCTTCAAAGATAATATCTCAACAAGCAGTGATCCTTCATTTTTTCTCTTCCTGTTTTCTTCTGTGTTTCAGGCTCTGTGTGAGGAGCCAATCAGCGAGGTTTAATTCCCAGGAAAGGGAACCTACAGACAACTTGTTTGAGATTGAGGATGCCAAGTTTGGCACTCCAAAGCAAAGCAGAAAGGATGAGAAAGAAGAAAGCTGTGCTCCAAACAGTGAAGCGGGTGTAATGACACAAAGATCTTCACTTGGAAGACCAGTGCCCAAGGCGGTTGTGAAGGTTCAATCCTACAAGGAAGTCGCTCTCAACATCAAAATGCGGAGACAAGAGTGAGAAGCCAGAATGTGAAAGACTTGCGAAATATTACAACTCTCCACATGGTTCTGAATCAACATTCAACAGCAACAAATGGCAATTCAAATGGAGGGAAAACACACACACACATTATCTTATATATTATCAATAATAGAAGGTAAGCTTTTCTGAATTGTGGACTATAATGGATTTTGTCAAGCGAAGTAATTATATGAACTGTTTATTTCGTTTTAAAACTGTCCATTTTTTTCTTAATATTTTGTTGTTTGTAGTTACTCGTTTTGTCATTTTTTCTATACGCCAATGTACAAGTATCAAACAACATGGATTTGCTCCAATCTTCCTTCATGGAATCACGGTCATAGGCTCAATAACAGAGTGTTGACGCCTACTATTTTCTGACATGCCAGAATTTGCTCATCGGTCCCATCCCTTCCCGAACAATGAATTTCTTCGCCTCAGCACTCGTCTTCCAGAACCTAATCTGCCCAATTTCCACGATGGGCGGCATCATCATAGGCTGCAAGAATAGCTTATTCATGTAATCTGATAGCATCTTGCTGAGTAATTTTCGTCTTTATCATCCTCAGTTATAGCACTCATGTTGTTCTCTTCATAAAGTTACAGTCTTCATGATAATTGCTGTAAACACTACCGATCTTTTTCAATTTCCAATCTTATTTCATTATTATAAAGTTGCAATCTTTATGTTCCTGTTTGTCGTATATCATAGCTTTTGTTACTTAAGTTCATTGATTAAGTGAACTTTTTTACGAAGTTATAAATTGTTATGATACTACTGACTATGTTCACATATTGTATATAAACATTATCAACCTTTTCATCTTTTCAAGTTTCTAATCTTATTTCCTAAGATTTTAGACTTTTTTGAAGATAAAATGATAAAACATTGGACATTAATGCTTTAGACATTTGTGTCATTTACTCTTTCCTGAAATGAGCAGAGCAGTATTGAAACTCTAGCCAGCCCATATCGCTCTAGCTTTTGTCACTCTTCAAAGTTGGAAGGGAGCCCATTTGTTTGATTCTTGCTCGAACAGAAGCCCGTTTAGTTTCACTTTTTTTCCTTTTTCTATTTATCAATTGTGAAATTGTGTTGTGGTTGACAAAAGTTTAAGTGGGGGTAAACTGATCGGTTACCAAATGACTCGAAGCAAAACTTGTAGGCATAATTTATAGTGGGAATGGCATAGTAAGGGAAAAAAAAAAAAGAAACGAGAAAAACTCTGCTTTGAAACAATTTGGATAACGCGAAGGTAGAAAGAAGTACATATAAGAAAATTATGTAAGAGTAATTAATAATATTGCAACAAAAGTAAACATGACCAGAGTTAACTTCTTTTTAATCTATGTACAATTGAATTACACTTCTCTACGTGTGTGTTTGCTGATAGTTTGTTTCAGCCAGCTAGAACAATATGATTTTCTGTTTGGGATTATGGTTCCAACATAAAAGTTTTTTAGTTCAAACTAATTTTGTTATACTTTTTTCTCTCACAAAATTTATGCGGGGTTTGATAAAATCAGTTTTAATCAAAACTTTTAGTTGTTACAGTGTAAAATTCTCACATGCTACAATGATAATAAAAAGCAAACTACTAGGATGTTTTGCAAGCATGGTTAGAACCAATTTTTTAGTTAAAAATTTGTAACATGTGGAGCTTTATATTGTAGCAACTTTTTGCTTTTTACTATATTATATGAGAGCTTTACATTATTTGATTACTAAAAAGTTGATTCTAACTATGCTTGTCAAACATCTTAGTACAATATAAAGCTCTCATATGCTACAGTTTTTAGTCTATCCATGCTTGCCAAATTCTCACATGCCACAATGATAATAAAAAGCAAACTACTTGGGTGTTTTACAAACATGGTTAGAACTAGTTTTTTAGTTAAAAAATTATAGCATGTAGAGCTTTATACTGTAGCAACTTTTTGCTTTTTACTATATTACATTAGAGCTTTACATTATTTGATTATCAAAAAGTTGATTCTAACTATGCTTGTCAAACATTTTAGAACAATATAAAACTCTTATATGCTACAGTTTTTAGTTCTATCCGTGCTTACCAAACACCTTTTTAAATTGCTACAGTATTTAATATTCAAACCTTTGATTTGAACAAGGTTCTCAAATAGACAATTTGTTTATGCTTCCTGTGAAGAAGCATAGCATAGTACAAGTACTCCAATGTGAAGAGCCACAATAATCTTTATGTTACTTAAGAGACACTTTAATAGTGACCATAAACTATTCTCTACATGCATATAGTCAAAACTAAAAAAAAAAAAAAAGAAAGAAACTTTTATTTTCCTTGGGAGGAAAGTCAAAATTTAAACTTGTGTGTCATAGATTTATTAAATTTAAGACATCACATTCCCTACAGACATATCACAATCAACTAACACATTAACAAATTGAGTACCCATGTGAGCTCAACCCAATACGCTACTAGGACAACAAAATCTCCCCAATGGTCTTAATCCCACCAAAATCCAGCACAGAGGGGAAAAAAAAAAAAAGAGCCCTGACGTGGCATATAAACCGTGTGGGGTCTTTCCATTTTACCCTTTTTTTTATTATTGAGATGATGTTTTTACTATAAGAAATACTTGAAATAATTCATTTTTTTTTAAAGGAATGATTCATATCACATCCCAATGGCCTCAATCAATCATAACCCTGCAAAACCTAATGGCCCCTGCACTTCACATTCATCTCTGTAATCGGACAATCCGATCTTGGAATCAGATTTCACCTGCACTTTTTTCTTTTTCTTTTTTTTTTCTCTATAAAAAATATTAAAAAATAAAAAAATAAAAAAAAGGCATAGAAAAAGAATGGTAGATTACTGGCTGTTCTTGTGAGCTCTCTGGGGATCATTGAGATGGGCTCCACAAATCCCAATGCACAAAATAAAGATCTTTTTTTCATTAGAACGGAGAGATATGATTGGTCCACTTGGCGGATTTTTAATTAAGCATAACCACTAATTAACCAAGTCTGAGTGAGGCTCACATGCAAGGGTTGGGTATAAGGACAAATAGGCCGTCATCTTGTTAGATTTCGAGACCTTAAAACCGCGTTGAGATCACGGACTTTTTACATTTTTGTTGGATTTTTTTAAAAAGCAATGAAAAATAATTGATAGGAACTAAATTATTCATAAATATGAAAGGAAAAATATTCTACAACTTTCTCCTTGAAATTTTATGGTTAATCCTGTTTTTTATCTTTAAATTATAAGTCGTTTTTACTCTGACTGTTATATGGAGTTCTTAATAACTCTGTATTGGTATTTTTGTTGATGCGATTGTTAAAATCTGACAGTAAAAAATTATGTTTTTTATTTTAATAATTACATTCTAATGCGTAACATTACAAGATTAATCTTTAGTAAATTGTACATGATCCTTGCGTCTTTCCATCGAGATTTTAATAATTTAATGAACAAAAAAAAAACTTTCTTGAAACAATATGATGAATCGATTATTTGTTTCAAAATATTTTAAAAGTTAGAGACTCTAAATTTTAACATTACTTATGTCACAAATAGAGTGAACTAACATGTGATGGATTATGTTATTTATATCTTGTAGCTAGAAAATGTTTATTGTTGCAACTTGTTCCAATCGACACAAGGTGATTAGGTAACTTTTATCCAATCAAACCATACAAAAGAATATACCTTGTGTATAATGCATGAGCAAATAAAATTTAATTGTTTTCCGGGGAAAAAAGAAGAAGAAGAAGAGTTAACTGTAAAAATCATTATTAATTATCATCCGTTAGTTAGTTGATGATAAGGTTTTTTATTTTTCTCATTCTTTTTCTATAAAAAAAAAAATTTAACAGAGAGAGAGAGAGAGTCATTATTGGTTAGCATTTGATTCAGGTGGGGAAATATCTGCATTTTACTTTCAAGTCATGTGGGTTATCAGTTCATGTTGTAGTCGATGCAGATTTTTCAGGTTTTTTTTTAGCCCTTAGAAAAAGGGCCAAATAAAAAAAAAAGAAAAAAAATGGAAATGATAGAAAAGGAAAATTAGGCACCGAATAAAATATAGACTTAGTTGGAGCTTTAACTTTTTATGGTATAACGACCGCTTGGGATTCCAAAAGATCTCCAAAATAAACATGATATGATTAATGGAATTGACCACCCACCTAAAGACTAAAAGGAGGGTATCTATTGACCCGATTTCTTTTTTTATACGAGCAAAAATTCTTTTAGTTCTACATTTTCTTAATTCTTAGTGAGAACTGGAGCCCACACGGTTAAACAAAAGTTGGCATCCATGATTTTTCTAGGGTTCCCACCCGACAGATATTAGCCGTTAGGACCCCACTCTTGGTGACTTACGAGCCCTGCCTTGATCAATTACTTTGTGTTTGAGTGATCCAATTCAAAACTGAATCTTTGGTATATTCCAGTTTCAGGTTACCCCTTGTAATTTTTTTTTTTTTTTGGTTATTTACTTATTAAGGAATTCTTATGGTAGATTATTAGACAATTTGCTTCATCGGTATAGTAAACTGTTTTAGTCATTGAATCAGAACTTTAGTTGTCCGATCTGCACTTTTTATGTTAAAAATTTATAGCGCGCGATACAAAACTGTTTTTAATTGCATATCATGCCGTTTAAAAGTAGATCCGGCAGTTAAAATACCTATACTTGCATTCTTCATCATTTGAATTGCTTATTTTAATCAAATGTTTATGTTTTTCATTTTGATTTGAGAAATATGTTTATATACACATATATAAATGGTTTATAATAGCCGTTCAACCTGGAAAGCTATGGTCATAAATACCAGAAAACATGTTGAATAACTGATCACACTTTAGTCACTTTCCCATCCAATACTAATGTTTATTTGATTTGATATATATATATATATATATGAATTGTATATATTCTCTCTTTAAAATTTATAAGAGTTACTGCAACTTGGAAAGCCATAATCATAAGTAAATTACTGATTGCATTTCAGTTACTTGCTCATCCAATACCTTAATAAACATCTAAGATGGTAAAACAATGCGTTGCCTCCAAATAAAATTGTCACGGTGTGAAATTAGATCCAAAGTGAACATCAATAATCTAACTTGTCAGATAAATTAATAATTTGGAAAATATCTCAAAATTACACGTAGCTCGTGTATGCATGTCCAAGAAAATCATAAAGGTCCTAAGGTTACTTGGTATACAATTTATTAAGGCGTATGGAAGATTAGTTTAAACCATCAATTTGGATTTAAAAATTGTAGCATGTGAGAGCTTATATTGTAACTTCTTATTGTAGTATGCGAAAACTTTATACTGTTCATAGTTCAAAACAATGGTTTGCACTACTCATCCAAACACCCTATATAAATAGTAAAAGATAACACTAGCTAAGGCGCTCCGTAGACATGTCAGGGCTCTCTCGTATTAGAACTTGGCTCATGTGTAAATTGTCCAAACACATGCAAGTAAAATCATGTGTGTTTAGCAATCTAGTTAGAATTCATAGTTTCATCCATCTATAATGTAAAATTCTCACGTGTTACAATGCTTAGGTTTTAACTTATAGTTTTAACTATATTTTCAATCGCTACTTAAATGTATATGACAATAGGAAATGTTTAAAACTTCAATTTTAACTCATCAGCTACGATTGTAAACAATGTAAAGCTATCAACAATTATAATCAAATAGTAAAAAATTACTTTAATATAAAATTTTTACATCTTATAATTCTTTAAAGGTTAGTTATAACTAGAGGTTCAACGTGGAATAAGCGAAATGCTATAATGACAATGGCATAACCAAAATGCTATATAACTATATAAAGGCACACTTGTTTATGATAAAGTAGGAGGAAAACAAATTGTCAAAAAACGCACAGGAAAGGAGTACGAAGCAATTATTACACGCACAAATACGTACATAAATTCCATCTCAATTTTCGTGAGAAACAAGGATCAGGCCTCCAAACGCCTTTGTCATGAAAAAGGGAGAGTCAAAAAAATAGAAAATAAAAAAATAAAAAAAACCCCTATCTTAACTAGAGTTATTGGCACCCTTTACTTTGCCTTTTGATACCCATTACTCCCTTAACCGTCCCAAAAGAAATTCGTTAGTTCTTTTCAAAAACCTCAATGTTTCTTTACTCAGTTTTACTAACTTTAGAATCTTTTGATTCATATGGCTACTTCTTTTTTTTTTTTTTTCTCCCCTCTAATGTTCCTCTGCTATCTCATATACGGTAAAATATATAAAAAACCACTTTGGAAAGCAAGAAGCTAACATTGTTGGCTACAGGGGAAAAAGGGTAAAAAAAAAATTGTTTGAAGAGTAACAAATAAAAATAATAACAATAATAAATGGAGAATGAAAACAATTATGAAAAAACCATTGATTTGGAATTTATTGTTTATAATAAAAACTGAAAAAGGTAAAGCAAACGCTACCTTAAAATTTCTATTTCCAAGTGGGAATCTTTCAATTTTATTTCTTTTTTGGTTCCGAAATTGCAAGCACACTGCATGCCTTTGCAGGCTTAATATGGGATCAAATTCATTAGTAGCCACTAGAAACCATAGAATTGTGGCCGCAATATTGCCAACCAGATTATAGCCTTTTTTTCCTGCAACTTCAACGCATGTTTGATTGAGAAGCAATTACAAGTCGGATAATGTGGGGTCCAACTTCAAAAATTGGGGAAATGGGGTCCCACAAAAAAATTACATCATATAATTACTGCTCATGTACTGCTCTGTGATTTATATCTTAGGCCAAGAAATACTGAGTCAGGTCTTTTATTGTTTCATTTGTGGATCTTTAGACTTCTAAAATAACCAACGAAAAGGTGATGGGATGACACTAATGATTTTTTTTTTTTATAAAAAACATATACTAATCTATAATCTACATATTCGTATTGTAGTATAATGATGTAGATTCTGGTATTGTAGTATAAATGCATGGTTATGTTGGTAAAAGTAACATCGTAATGATACATCTTGTCTCCTCCTTTTGTCTGTGAGCAACACTTTGCTGAAGATTTCTACATTATGCGGATGGTGCTAAAGGTTATATATTATATCGTGATATTATATTGATTCGTTAAAACAATAATTATGTTGATTATTAGTATTATGGTATGGTCTATCATTATCATTATTATTTCATAACATGCCTAAGGGACAAAAAAGCAACCCCGAAATAGCACTTGATTTAATCAACCCCTTTTTTCCTTTTTTTACTAAATTCTTAAAACAATTATGGGTCATTCCCATGTATTGTTGGTTAACCTGGAGATGAGAAATTCATTACTACACTAGTCATTATAAGCAAAAACTCCATCATTTGGCTTCTTTAAGAATAAATTATTAAATTTTTTGGCAACTTGAGGACATTGATATACTATATTAGTGCACTTAAGTTCTTGTTGAAGCTGGCTAATGCACAATGAATTTGGCACTTAATTAAATAAAAAAAAAAACTAAGGAACTTGTGGAGAATCACAAATATTAAAAAAAAGAAAAAAAATTCATTTTATCGGTGTTTGGGAGAGAAACACTATAGTTGTCGAGAGCTCTTACACTGTAATTGTTCTTTGTTTTATATTGTAACTGTTGATAAGAGTTTTTTACTGTGATAGTTCAAATTTAAGTGTATCAATTAGTATGCCAAACGTAAGTTAATCAAAATTAGAAAAATAATAGCATAAATAATTTTCTTCCCTTCAGGATTCATGTCTGTGTTTTTCTTGTACCTTCTAATAATTAATTTATCTTCTAGTCTTTAGTAGATATAGCATGCGTTTTTTTTCCTATTTGTGTTTTCTTTTTTCTTTTTAATTTTTAATTTTAAGATGGAAGAGATTCCAAGTCTACCGTTAAAATGTAAAATTATCACAAACCTTGTGTTTTTTATTTTTTCTCTTCATTATTAGAATTGACATTGTACCTTCTAACAATTAATTTATCTTCTACTCTTTAGTAGATATAGCATATGTTTTTTTTTTCCTATTTGTGTTTTCTTTTTTTTTCTTTTTAATTTTTAATTTTAAAATGGAAGGTATTCAAACTCTACCCTTTGTACTGCGGTAAAAATGTAAAATTCTCTCAAGACTTGTGTTTCCTATTTTTCCTCTTCAATATTAGAATTGTCATTGTTATTTATTTATTTATTTTTGCTTTTTATGGCAAAAGCAACTAACGCCCTTTTTTTCTTGAGTTAGAGGACAATGGTGGGGAAATGAAGCAAAGAAAGGTTCCATATATTCTCAAATAGTTGTCTGATATTGCTTAAACTCACCGCTACCTAGGGCGTCGTACGACATATGATGTGTGTGTGTGTGTGTGTGTGTGTGTATATATATTATAAATATAGCATTTAATTTTCACAAAGCTAAAACATAATGCCAAAGATAATCACACCTTTAGATGAGACATAAAGCAGCGGCGCCCCATTTATCCTTTTTTAAATTAATTTGGATTTTCGAAAGTTTAAACTTATGATTTTCCTTAATTACCCCTGATGATTAAGGTCATTCACACAGATGGTATTTTAATGGCATCACTAATTTCCACTTTGGTCCCTAAATTAAAAAGGTTTTACGTGTATGCCTCTTCCTTATATAAATGGTTCAAGTGCAGGACACAAACTGTACTTCCCATTTAAAATTTCATAGAATTACTTGCAACTTGCAATTGAGACGGTAATGGAAGACATATAAATTAAATTTCGAACTTTGAGTGTTGACTAATGAGAACAAATCACTAGTAGAAATGAGAAAAAAAGAAAGCAAAAACGTCTAAATCCTAACTTCACTTATTCATGAATTTCAAATTAACAAAAAAAAAGCCAAAAGCACAAATGAAAATATCTCGAAGCCTGTCACGCCCCGGGTACGGGAGGTGACGTGGAGGATTAATTAATTTAATTAAATAAGGATTTAGTTAAAAACAGGGTTTTAGAATTAAATTATAAATAAAAATGTGATAATTTTAAAATCGTTTATTTAAAATGAACAATTATAATATTCAGACAAATAAAGAGAACAAATAAAACAATTTAATATGCGGTGAAGTGAGTATGGGTCCCACTGGCCCACATATTGTGCATACACATAGTATTGACAACATTACAATACAACCACAGTCCAAAAAAAAGAGAGTTAAGAATTTATAGGCCTTGAACTTCTATGACACAACCTACCAAATCCTCTATTGGTCGTAGGTCCGGTCAGCAGACTCTTATACGATCCTAAGCTGATATCCACCTAAGGGGTAAGATTTTAAAACAAGTAAAATATAAGCGAAAGGCTCAGTAGGACTATATTTTAAAAATAAACAGATAAATAGTTTAATAGAACACTTCTTAATAAATAAAATAAAATTAAATAAGTACTTTCGTTTATCAAAAGTATATTAGAAACAGTTCATCAAGAGTACATTTTTATTAATTCAGGCAAACCATGATATTCATCACCGAAGTGGCCCAACTGGGTTTCGGGACTGCCCCCAAAGTTGTTCACTACATGACCCAATCTCTAATATGGCATCATGCCCGTATATCTTTTTTTATAATTAAATTTTCTATTTATCAAATATAATCATTAACATTTATTATGAGGTTTATTATGAAAACACCTCAATCTACTGTTTAGGAAAACAGTTACATAAAATCTTTTTTCAACCAATCATTAAAAAACATTTTATTAAAAATCACTTTGAGACCAAAACATTTAAAATTGGCTACCAAAGAAGGGATAGAAGTCCTACCTCAATACTCGTGCCGGTGTCCCATACCGTAATCCCGATCCACTATACGTTAGCTCCGCAGATCCATGCACAACCTTAAATGAAAACTAGATCTATTAGTATTTAATCCGAGATATCCTAGGTTATTAAATCATTTAATGGTGTCCTAGTGTGCCACTTAGGTTTATAAAATCATTTTATAAAGTTGGAATTTAAATCGGGGTTCAATGAAAACGTGTGAAAATCACAAAAATTACACCATGCCCAGTAGGCCTGTCGGTCGGATGAATCCAGCCTACCGAACTCAAACTTCGGCCTGTCGATTTGAAAAATTCAAAAAATTTTCATGCACGGGTCTCGGCTTCCCCGAGCCCAAATCTTCAAATATAACCTGTTTTCTCAATTCTCAGGCATAGATAACGATCATGAACAATAGAAATACATAGTAACTTACTTTTTGATGGATTAAAACAAGTTTTAAACAAGATTTTTGAAAAAACCCAAAAATTAGAAAAATTAGAGAAAAATGAAAAATCTTGTTTCAAATCCGTTTTTGATGAAACAAAGTTTGTATTCTAGCTAATCTAAGTTCGTCTAACCTAGATTAAAGGTTCTCTAAGCTTAAAAAAGCTTAAATTTCAAAATGCAAAAAAAAATTAAAAAATTGAAAAAGTTTAGAAATTTTGAAAACTAACATTGGATTAAGCTTTGATTCGAGTTTGTGGTTGCTTAATTGCGTCCCCAAGCCTTCAATCCACAATCTCGAAGCTTAAAATCGAATTTTGATTCAAAAATTTTGAGAGAGAACGAGAGAGAAAGAGAGAACCGAGAGAGAGAGGGAGAGACGAACGAGAGAGGAGAGAGAGATGAGCGTGAGGGAGAGTGAGAGTAAGAGAGAGTGTGTGGTGAATTAAATAGAGGGAAATAGAGAAGTTGTTGCACAGAACTATGTGCAACAGTACATTGTTTTTAAATCAAATTACCTTGTAAAATCTTAATTAATAAATAAAAACAATTTAATATAATTTAAAATTATTAAAAGAGTAAAATAATACAAAGTTTCTTAATTTTCATAAAATGGTAAATTTGAGTTTAAAACACTTATTATTGCACACTGATCCATCATTTTACACTTTAATATCATTCAATTAACTTCGGGGTATTACAAAGCCCTCTACTATTAGGGGCCTTATTTGTCCCTAGAATGTTTCTAAACGTTTAATCTAATAAAATTATATTAAAATAAAAAAGCATGTAAAATTGACAAAACATTAAATTGTTTAAAAGAGAGTTCTGGTGGTTGATTTTCATATCCTACCATGAAATTCTCTAAATATTTTTTTGTCAAGGAGCCTTTTCTATAGAAAAACTTTTTGTTCCCCCTCTATGGACACACATGAGCTGCACGTTTTCAAATCTTTGACAGAAAACATGTGTTGCTGTGTCCCTTATACATCCTTTTTTTTTAATTAATAGAGTTTAATTTAAATGCCAATAGTTATAGTTTAGGGAATAAAGTGCTAAGACTATGATACAATTAGTTTCAAGATCATTACACAAACACACGCATCACCTGCCCATCCTTCATCATAACAAATTATCAATGATCAAGAAAGACACATGTCCCATCTCGAAAAGGGTGTGTTGAATTTGTAGGTGAGCCTTAGCCAAACAAATAAAATTCAACAATATACTTCTATATCTTTGTCGAGAAAGCATTACATCTCTTTTGATAATTGTGTGATAGAGTACAAAAAAAAATTATCTTATCAGTATTAAACAACTCAGAACCATTGGATCATATCAAAATTTAAAACCAGACAAATTTTATAGCATTGTAATAAAAATCTGACGGTTCAAAGCAAAACACTATCGACGGGGCAAAAATCTACACCCCACCATAAAATCCATATGTGTATTTTAAATGGTAAGAGAGTCTTGAAATGGTCAAATAGATGCCTCTTTTCTTTCCTATAGGGAGGACTTTGTGGTTTAAAAGGGGTGTGGTGTGTCACTGTCAACTTTCCCTAAGAAAATATATTGTGGGAAAGTTTGGTTACCAGCTCCTTTCTCTGACCAATGATAGCAGCTTAACTTGACCCCTCTCTACACATATAAACACATAATAAAAAACTTGGAATTAACAAAATTTCTCTGTTTTTATTTATTTATTTATTATTAATATTATTATTATTGTTTTAAAAAAAATTTCTTTGTTCATATTAAGTTTTTTAGTCTTTTAGTCTTTGCGAGACACATGAACTGCACATGCAGACATTCTTCAAGTCAAAGATGAGTGCCATGAGATCCTAATCAATAGCATGATTTCTATCTCACATGTATGGTTTGTCAAACTAGAAATGATGGTTCTTGTAGTTTTCTTTTTGTTTTCTAAACCAAGCCAAGAGGAGAATTGACAAATAAAAGTAAAATATTGGAGCCATTTTTTTCTTTTTTTCCCCTTGTCTTGTGTTAAAAATTTTATGTTCTTATTTTTTTTTATGATTTTGTTAGAGGAAAGTTCTCGAAAACAATCAACATGGAGGGAAAGGAAACAAAACAATTTGTGTGAAAATTGTAACACCAGCACAACCAAAACATGCACGCGCAAATTAACCACGTCTTTTAGCTATAATTTCTTGCAAAGATTAGTAATTAAAACGTGCTTTACGAAATGGAGTTTAAGGGAAAGAGAAAACAGGCTAATTACTTTTAATTTCACAAAGCTGGATAAAAGAAAAAAACTTAAAACAAGAGAGAGACCATGCCAAGATTCAAAAGAGTCAAACTACTTTTATATTGTTTTTGAAGTCGGTCGGAACCACTTTCTAAACAATGTAAAGTTTTCACATGCTACAATAAAAAAATAAATAAATAAATAAAAACCTATTGTGTAAAGCCCTCACATACTACAGTAAAAACAGTTCTAACCATCCTGTCAAACACTCTATTAATAGTTTGTTTTTCTAATGGGTTAAAAGAAAAAGATATTCCATGCAATCGCGTTAGGGCATATGGCGTATAAGCTGCAAAATTTATGAAAGAATGTTGCCTATTTGCCATGAAGTACATAATAAAACGACAAAATTTAATTTGCAAACACCGGTAAAAATTGGAAGGTGATCACTCATTGACTGTTTTATGTGTGTGTGTATATATATGTGTGCGCGTGTGTGTGTGTTTATAACATATACACATATATAAATTCCATTTATTGACTGGGAATGGTACATTATTCCACAGACAACAGAAAACTGATGAAAACTGAGACGGCCGTATAGTATAACGATTCAAAATGGTATTAAAAAAAAAAGAAGAAGAACATTATTAGACAAACCAAACAAATATTCTCTCAAATTTCTAAGTAGAAAGTTAAAGAATCTTACCTAATATTAGCTTTAAATTACTTTATTGCGAGACTAATTTCATCTTAAAATATAAAGTAAACAACTACATTATTTTTTTTTAAACGAAAAAATAGTACCAAGTTTTCAGATTCTTGCGCCTACACTGCTAAGAAGAAATTGTCTACAGATAATATAATTTTGTAAGTTACATTGTTCCAAGTGGCAAGCATTAAAGTGCTAACACAACCAATTTAGAGCACTACAAAAAAAATTCTTCTAACTTCTTATACTTACGTATAACCAAATGGTTTAAGAATCAATGTATTCATATATTGAAGTAGAAGAAGTAATTATGGAAGGCATTGATGATTTGGATTTGAAAAGAGTAGACTCAAACAGATTTTTGAACTTTCTGGGGAACTAGGGCAGCCCACGTGCAAGGCAAAATTTGTCAGAATAAGATAAGTTTTGAAGTTTGGCAACCGAGCTGAGTCATCAAAACAAGAGGAAAAAAGGGTATTTATGTAATTTTGAAGTAGAACATATTTAGGAAGCAAAGATAAAAGGGATTATTATAACATGTTTAATTGATGTGAAAAAATAATTTAAAGAAAAAAAAATCTAACGCGTTTTTAGAATTTTTTTGGCCTCAGTGTCGTTTTTTTCCAAAACATTTCTAATTTTGGTAAAAGAAGAATTAGGCCATTCCCTATATCCTGGTATAGTGGAAGGTAAAAATGAAAACACATCTAAGGAGGGAATCTCATGGTTTAGCCCGTATTCAACGCTGCAAATGCTTATCTCACTAGATGATCAGTTATGTTGCCTCAAGGAGAAAAACTATCCGTTTACTATTATAAAGTTAGGTATGTAACGAAGAAAAAAAAATGGTTAAAAATTATGTCATTCTTCTAAAGAGCCAAAAAAAAAAAAAAGTGGTTAAAAAAACTAATAGCTTAGCAGGAATATGTACAACGAACTTTCTGTATATTACACAGTGAAAATGCCGCTATGATGCTTAGGAGAGTAGTTTTAAGGTCTAGAATTTAAACCTCAAACAATATAATTCCTTATATGTTATAATATAAATTAAATATATGTTATAATATAAAAGTTTTATATGTTACAGCGTACAATTTAAACTTTGAAGTTAACATTTTTCTCCTTAATACCCTAAAAAAATATACAAAACAGATAGTTTTTAATACAAATATAACTGTTAAAGAATAAATAATAAAAAAGAGAAGACTCTTCTTTGTTACTCCCGCTTTCATCGCTGATAATTATTTGTTTGTACATTGGTTTGTTTGTGTGTGCAGTAGATTTTGTAGAGTTTTAAGTCTGGCTACTGATCATGATACAGAAGCAGGCTCATGAGACACGGAGAGAGTGAGAGGGAGAGAGAAAGAGGATATTAAGAATTGGCCTTGGTAGGCTTTTGGCCTTTTGTGCTTTAGTCTAACCCCTAGTGAGGAAAAAAAAAAGAAAGAAAAGAGGAAAAAAAAAAAAAAAAGCAGCAGATAGCAGCAATTGGCAAAAGAGAACAGTGACTCTAGGTACTTCCTATAAGAAGTAGAACCACCACTCAAAAACCCCACCTCGCTCTTCCTTTCTTCTCCCCTCACTGTCTGTCCCTCTCTCTCCCTCTCCCCTTCTCTCTCTCTTTCTCCCTTTCTCTTTTTTTCTCCCTCTCTCTCTCTTGAGAAGCAGCATTGCAGAAACCATAACGGGAACATGGACACTCAACGCAATCCTCTTCTTGGCCTTAGTTGGGCTTACTACTGCCAAGGAAACTTGGGAAAGGTAACAACCTTCCTCATTTTCACCATGATCAAAAGTCTTGACTAAAAATAGCCAAGTCAAATAAAAAAAAACGTACATAATGGGGCTTCTCCACCCTTCAATTCTAACACCCACCAAAGTTTATATATTTCCTTTTTTATATTCTTAATGGTGTTTTTTTTTCTCTTTCTGTATACAGAGTGTGGAAGACGAGTTGAGGAGTTCACTTTGGTACACAAAGATAGAGCTTGAACAGACAAAGGTAACAGTTCAGGAGGAGCTAAGGAAGAAAGATGACCAGCTAATTCATCTCAAAGATCTTCTTAGCAAAGCAGTGAGAGAAAGAGATGAAGCACAGGAGAAATGTCGAAGACTCCTTTTGGAGAAACTTCTTCTCCAACAACAACAGCAGCAGCAGCAACAACAAACAACAGCTCCAGTATCTGGAATTTCCAGCATTGAGGATGAACCCAGAAGAGGGATTGACTCCAACAATGGCTTCTCTTCCTCAGACTGTGAAGAAAGCATTGTTTCCTCACCAGTGATTGACCCAATTCAGCAAACCCAGTTGGGCCCACCACCGGTACCGGTACCAGTACCAGTACCAGTACCAGTACCAGCCACAGCCATTTCAGAGCTTGAGCTTGTCTCTGATAAGCCATTGCCTGAGAAAGGAAAGCTTCTGCAAGCTGTTATGAAGGCTGGCCCCCTTCTTCAGACTCTGCTATTGGCTGGTCCTCTACCTCAATGGAGACATCCACCACCACCACTTGAGTCCTTTGAGATCCCTCCTGTCACCATTCCTTCACCACCATTACAACAGCAACAACAGCAACAAGTACCAGTTCATCAAGATTCCTTACTAATTAACAACTTCAATGGCTGCAACAACATAACCAACTGTGGAAGGGTTAACAGGAAAAGGGTTCTCTGTGAAGGCGCTGAGTCTCCCACAGAAGTCAAGTACCAGAGGATTGTTCTCCACTGACTTGTGCTGTCATCATCCCTTTCTTTAATTTGTTTAATTCTATAGGGATATAATCATAATTTTAATTTTAATATAACTAAAGAGGTTAGTGAGGACTGAGGATGATGAAATTTGCTATTTGGATTTTTTTTTTACTGATTTAGCATGCATTTTGTACAGTGGCTTGTCCTAGTAGTGAAACAAAAGAGCCAATCCCAAAAATTAACTCAGTGAGAGGAGTAAAGAGAAAGCTTGTTTTACGCCTTTTTTTTTTTCTGCAAGAGGTTGTTGTGTGGG
This sequence comes from Artocarpus hirsutus, assembly GCA_946598075.1. NCBI lineage: Eukaryota > Viridiplantae > Streptophyta > Magnoliopsida > Rosales > Moraceae > Artocarpus > Artocarpus hirsutus. The sequence continues at coordinate 19,540 of CAMOHE010029550.1, read as the reverse complement.
GGATTTTGTCCCTTTTTGTTCCTTCACATTTTGAGTTTTTTTTTGCTCCGTGATGTGAAAGGGGGTCCTTGATATATATTTCTTTCCAACATTGTTGTGGGCTGTAAAAAAAAAATGTAACTTTGTTGCTACTAGTTTACTAAGATTGTGTGAGTGAGTGTGAGTTTGTGTAATGTAATGCTAAAAGAAAGTGACAGAGATAGAGACTGATCACTTCAAAACAAGAAATTGGTGTGGAGTTGTTGGGGTTTGGAAGATGGGTGTGGCCAACAACCAGAAGGTTTTTGTTTAAGAGGCCTCTGCTTGTCGGGTTTAGTGGATCCCACAAATCAGAATCAGGATCTACTCACTGGTGTGATGTATGATTGTCTATATTTTTCTTGGTCTGTTCTCCGAGGGAAATTATATATGACTATTTAAGTCTGATCTTTTTTTTTTTTTCCTCAAAGTTATTTTTCTTCCCTCCTATTTGTCTATTTTTATAATATACATATACATACTGAATTCATTAAAGCCTCTTTTATATTCATCTGCCCCCACTCAACTTGTTTATGCTTTGTTTGAGCTTTAAATCTTTATCACTCTAAAGTGGTGCAAATAATGCAAAGGTATCCAACTTGCCAATGGCATTTCAGTAGAGGAAAAGCATTTGCTCAGAGTTGACCAAGTTTTTGTAACAAAAGGCTTCACATATGCAAAAGAACTAAAGAAGCCAACAAATGCCCCCTAAATTGTCAGTCTTCCCCTTTTCCACATTTCACATGCTATCCTTAGAACGTAAGGGAATTCGGGTTAACTTTTTGTCCTTGCAAATCCAATGCCAAAACTAGTTTCTCGGATGTGAAATTTGGTTGATGTGCTTTGCTCAAGTTGAAGTATCTTCTTTCATTCTCCGCGAAAATAAGAGAGAAAAAGATGATACGGTTTTATTGTGGTTTAATGATATGTCTACGTTCACAGATAAGAAAAAAAATTTAAAGCTGCAATCACAAAACCGAGTAAGTAAACTAATACTATCGAGTAAATACAAATAAAGTCAAAATTATTAATATTGGTAGCTATATAATGTCTTAAATTTCCTTGATACATAATACATGTCTCAAATTTAGCCTCCAATATAAGAGTTACATTACTCTAGCAGACAGAGGGCAGCAAAAGATTTATTTTCTCAAGTATGATGCTACCTCATGTAATATGCATCTATATCTTTGTTTAGTGCCTAGTGGATAATCTCTCCACTTTTTCATGTTTTCTACAAGCACTTATGTTTGTCATTATAGGTTCTGAGTGTTAGATAAGATACAAAAATTGCATCAGCAACAGTGAAACATGAGTAAGGCTATGGATTCTAACTTTTATACTAATTCTTGGATTGTCTTTAATTTATTGATAGACATAGCCTAATAATGAGTTAATCTTTTAAACACATATTAATAGAAACATAACATATTATTAGCATGTATATTGAGATTATAACTGATATTCTTAACATTTTTCTTGAATTATACTTGAGTTTGATAGAAATTATAACATTTCAACAACACAAATTAGTAGGATTCCTTTTTTTTTTCCCTTCCCCTTTATACCCCATAAAACATTTCCTTCAAATTATTGTATGACACCGTGTGACAAAAAAAGGAAAAAAATCATGGTGATAAGCGCCGTCCATGATGTTCTTTGGATTTTTTTTCCCCGTAAAGAGTACAAGTTCACAAAGTAAATCAGAGCATGATGGGTCTTTGTAGAGCTCGAGGGAGGAGGTGAAAAAGGGGGGAAATCTATCAAAAATTAAAGAGAAAAAATTAAAAGAAAAAGAGAACGTGGAAATTTAACATTGTTGGACAATATGTTAACATCTACGGACTCAGAAAAATGAGACAATTAACTAAAAATGAACACTATGAATGAGCTCTACTAAAGATAATTGCTTGCAAAAGTCAACTTTCTCTGATAAATCCAACCCTTGTTAACGGGGAAAATGCCCCGTGGTCACGCGGTTTTTTTTTAGATAGAAAAGGCACATGGATAAGAGTTGTTATGCCCAAATAATCCACTCTTTTCCTATTACGCGTTTTTTTTTTTTTTTCTTTCCTTTTCTTAGAGGGGAAAAATAAAAAGATAATCAGAGCTATAGTATGCCCAGACCTTACAGAAACTGCTAGCACGGGCCCATAGTTTAAGCTTATCACGTTCTAATATGTTGACAGATTGAGCTGCAAACTCTCCTGTCCTCGGTTAATTTTCAAAAGAAAAATAGAAGGAACTGCGAATAAAAAAATAATCATTTTTATCTTTATAGGCTTATAATTTTATTATTTATAAAACTGTGAGCCCTAATATAATACGTAATATATTTTTAAGATTAAGCCTTATTATTTTATTAGTTAGTAACAAGGTTAAAATTTCGTGCGGTTAAATAAAATTGCTTCAAATAAAAAGTGAAAATATGAACACAAAATCACTTTTTTACGTCTAATTCTATGATTGACTTGACAGCAAACCAAGAACTGAAACAAATTTAACCTCCTTAATAGATCAATATGAAACACAAAGCAAGAGAGAATATTTGGAGGAGCCCAAAGCCAATGTTTGGTTACTTTCTGGGTCCACACGGCAGTGCTTAACAGAGGGAATAAAAACACACACATATATATGAATTTGTTATCAATACGCAGATTTTCAATAAAAGTATATTTTAGCCATAAGCAACAAATAATAACACAGTATTATAAGAATTCAATCTCATATATTATCATAAATTTTTTTAATAAAGTATGTAATTATTACAACCGTCTGATTTATATCAGACATTAGTAATAATAATACCCCTTGAAATCAAATTATGAGAACTGTATATTTTGTAATATTTGTTAACAATACAAACACACACATGTATATGAATTTGTTATCAATATATACATTTTCAATAAGAGTATATTTTAGCAACTAATGATGGTGTAAGATGACAAGAATTTAATCTTATATACCATCATAAAGTTTTTTAGTAAAGTACGTAATTCATTACAACTGTTTGACTCATATCATTCATTAGTAATAATAATAGCCGTTGAAATCATATTCATCAGAACTATATACATATATTATAATATTTGTTAGCTGGTTGGTTCGGATTACATTTACACGATCTTGACTGCTTGGCCAAAAATAATGATTCAATGGATTAGAAGAAGACCTCTAATACACGGGGAAAAGTCCTTTCAGCAGCTCTATATCTCCCTAAGCCCTTTGTTAGGGCCAAAGACTTTTTCACCAAACTTTAAAATTGAGTGTGTATTACCAATCACATGTCACGGGAATAATTCATCTAATTAGGCCGAGTTCCATGACATGAAAAACGATGGACCCAAAAATTTGCCAGTTTGCAAGGCAAGTTGATGTTTATTGGATTCAAAACAGCAAATAGAAAGGTTGACATGATTTTTTAGTTGAAAGTGCAACAATCAGACAGTAAGCTTACAGATGTTCAAGTACTATCTGTAGCATGACCAAGGACCAAACTAAAATCATGCACACTTGAATTTTTCTAGTCTCCGTATTCAGTGCCGTTTCAAGCTGACGTACTAGAAGAAAAATAAAAGGATAAACTCGTGTATCAAAACAAAGCTGACATCCACTAATATACCCTATACATGCATTACATCATCCAAGGAAATCATCGATCATTAGTTCAAAGATAATGATCAAATTTCCTTACAGCGTTACACATTGTAAACGGGATGGCATTATCCAACTTTTGTGTCTCAAAATGCGAAAATTTTACTCGGTTATTAGGAGAGTAACTAAAACAAATTTATTGGTCAACTGTTTTTTTTTTTTTTTTTGATCGTTTGAAAATTAGAGGAGGAATATGAGACCTTAAGCAGTCGAAAGAAGGACCTACTTTTAGTAGATATGTCAAGGGCTCCGTCTGCATTTGCTTATGCTTCTGCTTTAAGGCAGTAGAAGAGGACGAGTAAAAACTAAGAGGATGTTGGAATTGCCGGTTCAAATAAAAATACTATAACAATTCAAATTCTGTAAGAGAAAATCTTATAATAAAACCTGTTCGGATAGGAAATTTTTTTAGTTCAAACCAATATTCCAAACATACTAATATGATTTTTCAGAAAGCGTATTGAACTAAATTTGGTTGCAATTGAAAGAGACCCTAAATTTGGTTGCATGCCATCGGAGTGCTACTTCTCTATTTATCGTCTCTTACACGTCTAGTTCTCATCACTCTAACCAAATAGATGAATTTTCGACCATTCAATGTATTTTCGTTAAAACAAAAAAAGTTGTGGCATATATTTGTAAAATACCGACAAGGAGCAACTTCAGAACCCGAAAGGTGACTCTTAAATTAATCAAAACAAAATCTAAAAATGATCAAACGGATCTCAAGAAACAGTTACCCGTGACGTGGTGTGCAAGGATCAGGTGGTTTCCACCAATCAAACAAGTACTAAATAAACAATATTCCATTCTACCAAAAACAGTCTATTTGAAGTCCACACCACTTTTTGAGTTATAAACATGATAAAATTCTTACATATTACAATAATAATAAAAAAATCATTACAATATAAAACTTTTACATGCTACAATAAAAATCATCTTAACTAACGGTTCCACCATCATAAAAATCATCTTAACCAACGGTTCCACCATCATGTATAAACAATATTCCAAAATGTTCCACACTGTTCTATGGTGCCGTTTGCAGGTTCCTATTTAAGAGTTTTTATACCAGAATTTTCTCGTTAATGTCTGCACAAAGACACGATATCCTAGAATATCTCACCCGCCGTCCCAACAAAACATACGTACACAGACACGTGCACCCGTAAAAATTAACATAAATAATAACAACAACAACGACAACAACAACCATCTTAACCCAAAACAGTAACTTTTTTTTTCCCTTCTTTGAACAGATGGAGCAATTTTCAAAATTCCATAGAACCCAAATCAGACTGGTGTTAGGCCCAAGTCCTTCTTACTTTTCTCTGAAGAACTAGCAATTTTCATTGTCTGAAACTCCACTAAAAAATATACACATCTGTTAAAAATTTACAAGCCTAGGACGTCCAACTACAATGATGCAGGTCTTTATTCATGTTGACCGAAACAACATTTTCACCTCCAGTCTATACACGCAAAACAAATCTCCAGATTAGAGTAAAGAAGCAAACTTTGTCACTCAATCCTCTTCATTATCATCTTGGTTACTTGAATGATTGTGACTTTGAGCCGTATACATATCAGCCACCTAAAATTCAAATAAGACCGGTTATATTATAGAAAAAATAAAAATATAAAATCAAAAGAGTTCAAACCAACAATGATTCGAGGGTGTTCCCAAACATGATTCCAACCAAAGGTTTGAACTAAAGTACTAACAATTTAAATTTTACGAGAGAACACTACAGCAAAATTAATTTGAACCAAAACTTTTTTCGAACCTAAGCTCCCACATGAGCTCAAATTATGAACACAACATTGACATCCTCCTTTAACTCTCATCTGGTAATTTTAACCTTGATCTTTCTTAATAATTAATGAAAGAGTAAGCTGCAACAACTTGTCAAAAGTCAAGCCTAAGCAAAATAACAAGACCTGCCTACTGTTATAAAGTTTTCTCTTTAGGAGATTTTAAAAAATCTTCCGATTTCGTAATCTAGATTCGTAATTAGATAGAAATCTTCTCGAAATATTTTGATAGAAAAGAAATTCACGTTTGTGATCTTTTTCCCGTGTATGTGTTCCAATCATAGAATGAAGGACCCGGGATGGAGATGACACTAACAGGAAATTTATAGTAAAATCACGAGGGACCAATGTATCATCTCAAACAAGAGGATGGTTCCTGTTTTAGAGCTAAATCAAAGAAGATGATGGTTTGAGTACAAGAAAGTATATAAAACAATCCAATCGTATGAGCATGTAAGATAAGTTGGACTTTCACCTGCTCAGCCGATGAAGCTTGCTCCGGAGTCTTGTCCTCTCGGACACGGACAAGGCGTGGGAACCGGAGTGAAATGCCCTTATTACAAGTATAAAAGTAGTTAAAAGAAGGGCAAAAAAAAAAAAAAAAAACAAAAAGGTGTGCATTCCACAAACGTTGATGGAAGGCCAAAAATAAAAAGAAAGAAAAATAAGAACATGCACTGCAAGAAAGAGAGGCTTATAAACCTTATCAGGATCTATGATGCCAGTTGCAGCACGATGAACAGGGCTAATAGTTAAGTCTGCAGCTTTCACTTCCCAAACCTAGAAAAAGCAAGACCACTGAATTAACCGAAATCGACAGACAGTTCCAAATTCTATTGGTCTCCTAATAAGGTGCTTGGCAAACTGGTTTGAACTGGAAAAATAAGTTTAGATACTGCAGCGGCTTTGAACTTTACATGGTGCATCAGTTCAAAACGGTGCGCCAACACATTACAGTTTTATAAATACTAACAACTTTTCAACAAGAGAGTGCAATTAGAATTGCGTGAGTAAATTTCTCAACACAGCCAATTCCATCTGAAGTACTATAAAAAAAAGAATAGTATGTGTAAATTCAAAAGGGTCATAAATGAAGATAACCATATTAGACAGCAGACTGCATCGTACAGTTTCATTTGCAGCATAGCAATAGAGAAATCAGGTTTCGAAAGCACAGACGAGAAGAGGCAAGAATATAAGCACATGAAAAAAGATAGAACTATTACCTCAGTCGGTTCAAACCATACATCTGGACTAATGGTCTCTGCATAACGATAATATGACTGCAATTAACAAGAATGTTAGTATTAGCTAGTAAAATCTTTGTGAATGCCATGCATAGACACATCTCTAGTGGCAAAGGCAGAAGGAATGAGTAAAAAGACAGACCTTTGGCTTTGGAATCACTTTAGAACGAAGACTGGCAGAACGTTCTTCCAGCTTTGCTTCGGAAAATCCAGTGCCTATACAGCTTTTTGTTAATTTTAGGCAAAGTTATCATTAAAGGGTAAAATCATTTGACAGCCATTGAGAAGTTGCAGACACGTGCTTCCTACTCACCAATTTTACAAATGCTCTGAAACTCCTCATTATTGTTGTCATAACAAGCTAGGAGAAAGGCACCATACACACCTAAGATGACAAAATATTATATAACGTGTAGAATTAACACTGCAGATTACAACAGAAATTATAAAGACACACACACATTCTAAACTTATCTCATCTTGCAAAATTAACAAAGAACGTGCTCATGTATCAATGTCTTTAAATACAAAGACATATTCACCTGTGCGTTTTCCACGACCATGAAAAGCAGCAATAGGTACCAAATCCAGTGAGTCCCCAATGCTGTAGATCACAGAAAATAAGCAGCTGCAAATGCATAATGCTTAAACAAGAGTTGAAGGCAAAGCGATTTTTCTGTTGTATCACTGACCTATCCAAATAATCCTTCTTCAATTTGAGCCAGTTAAGAGAACGCTTAGATGGCTCATATGTAGCATCTTTATTCAACGTCTTAATAATAAGACCCTCACAACTACAAGCCATTAGCCATAGATGAGTTGATAAAATAATAGATGAATGGTTCAACTACAAATGAAGCTCTGAAAAATAGAAAAAACAATGAACGCAAATAGCCTATGAAAAATGTATGATAAAATTGTCTACAAGTGTCTCTTTCATTGCAAGAAAATCTGTGATTCTGCATTATTGAGAAAAAATGCATAACACCAATTTAGTCACGTCATCCAAAAAAACAACGCAACATATTTACCTAACATAAGGTGATGTCTACTGGTGTATCATATTCAAAACATGGAAAACCAAAAAAATCAAAATCAGGATGGGAATACCTGGCCTCAACAGAAGCATCAAGAAACTTTTGTATTTCCTCAATATCATTTGAAGTTATTGCCGTGGCAAATTGAAAAAATCCAGCCTCTTCCTCAAACGACTCATACAGGCACTGCACAATGAAACATTGAAAATTAAGAATACGTTATGATATTCTGATGTAAACAAGTGAAATTTGCTTTTAAAACAAAGGCTTTTGATCGTTTGTTGGTGGGCTTATTCGATTGGAGTGAAAAACAACCATAGAAACCAATTTGTGAACATAGCATGTTGCAACAATGCTGGTTCACTAAAGCTCATTTCAGAAACCAGCATGAAAAAATGTTGAATTTTATCGTTTGACAACTGTTAAAATCAACAACTTATAGGTACCAAAAGCTATAGTACAGCAACACTATTCATCAAATATAGAAAAGACCCGTCAAAAAAAAGCCATACCCCTCTACGAACTTTTAGTTCTTCCTGAAGAAGTGGTCGACCATTGAGATACAACATATCAAACCCATATATGCAAACATCAACCTTGACATCACTCATGACCACATTTTTGCGAGCTCTAGTGCTGAGTATCTGCCATAAAATCATTTGTAAAAGATATATCCACCACAAGGTCCACAACTCACCAAATTATTTGAGCAAAAGAAACAAAGATCACTACCAACCAAATTTTATGAATCGTTATTAAGAATCCTATACTTGTAAGAGAGAGAGAGAGAGAGAGAGGCTTTATTTAAGAATCCTATCCTAAGATCAGTACCAACCAAATTTTATAAATCCTCATTTAAGAATCCTCTCCTTGAAAGAAAGAGAGAGAGGACTTATTTTAAAATCCTGTACTTGTTAAGTTTTCATGTTTTATTCTCCATAATTCTCTTAGGCATTCGGTTCTACTTAAGTTCAAGGACACAGCAAATGCCAATTTGTCTAATCCAGATGAAAATCTAACAAAGACAAGTGTAATGTTACCGACCAAAATATATTCACTTTTTTACAACTCTTTTTAAATGACTCTAGGATGAGAAAAGTGATAGGGAGCATGATTGCCAATTTTCTTGCGAAATTCCAATCACATATTTTTCTCTCATCGTGGGATAAAACATTACCAGAAACTATAATTACTAAAAATGCGTATAAACCCGATATAAATTATTTACAACATGACAAGAACTATGTTTGAAAGTATACATAATAAGAAACATCAGCATCTTGCCAAACGTGTATCACAGTTGCTCTAAAGAAACTGAATACTAATTGCAGAAATAATTAACCTGGAAGGGAAGAATTTTTTGCTTCTCTCGGTCATAAGCAACCAGTTCACAATCTAAGACGAATGATGTTACAGATGGTTTCTTTAACCTGCAAACCAACAGCAAATATCAGCAACAACAACACTGGGACACGTTTCTCTTTTGGTAATTAATTAGGTGCTAGTGTTACAGATGATATGAAAGCAGCTGAATATAGAACTCTAAAACATGTCTTTTGAAGCAGCTGCTGACTTTCATATATGAACACACACACCCTCTGATGACCGACACACACACACACACACACAAAAATCCATCACATAATCAAGTTTTCATTTAGCCCCTATAACAAACCATCCCTTGCAGAATCTACCTTGAAACTGCAGCTACAACATCAGGAAACTTTCCAGTGTTTCGCTCAGCATTTCGACTGTATATCTCAACTAAACCATCCTCCAAATAATGTATCTGCATGGTTAAGAAACTTAAGGCGCATGAGATATTCCTAGAAGAAAATAACGAGTCTACTTGATGGTATCACCTGTGCACGTTCTCCATCATACTTGTATTCACAAGTGTATTCTGTATCCTGAAACTTTTGTACAATTTCAGACACTCCTTTTGTTGGTTTTGCTAGCATAGGTCCAACAGGGACACCCAGAGTAAAGTTACATGTTTTTGGAAGATTCCACACACCATCACTGAGAAGGGCTGGTATTATTATATCATAAACAGGCAGTACAGAGTACACTTGCTTTACAATCTTTACAGCCTGATACAAATACAAGCATAAAGAACTTATTAAAAAGAGTTGGTAATTGGATATATTAACAAAGAGAAAGACCTCAAACATCAAATTCTGCATATTATGTGTAATCATAATATGCAGCATATGTTTAAATGCCAACAACAGGTATCCACCAATTTATTTAAATCTCTTTGCATCGCCAAAATAGGAGATTCACCAAATATGACGTTACCTCTTCCAAAGGAGACTGAACTTTTGGAGGAGGGTTTGAATGTTTTTCACTATATACAGCTGCTTGGCCTAATGCAGCCAGCAAAGTCTGCTCTGCCAATCCAATTCTCAACTTTGCCTGCAGAGCAATTTCATTAAAATCTTATAATTGGCTACAGTCAAAAACAGAAATCCTGAATAGAAAAAATTGCAACCTGAAGCAATCGGATTAAATATTGAGGTTCACAATCAGTAGCAGCAACAAGAAGTGCCTTGATATGGTTCTTTTTCTTCTCTTGACTATCCTTCCCAGATTCCTACGAAATTCCGAGGTGAGGGCAAGTTAATTGTACTTAAATCAGTTTATTACTATTGCCAAAACTTTGACTCATTTACAAAGTCTCCTTCTCTCTTCTCCCACAATTATGCCCTGCATAATCAATTAGCAAAAAACAAGAATCTGCAAATCACAGTTCAGGGATTTTAGTTCAACTAAACATATATTTATAGTGAAGAGATGAAAAATGCAGAAAATCAAAAGGAACACGTAATCATTTCATAAACCAGACAAAGAAGAATGACTGTCGTGTAACTGACATGATGCATGAGAAAGGAATTAAACTCTTTGAAATGGACTGATATTGGTGTGAATGTCTAAAATGGCAGAAATGTTGTGTGGTTCTCAGATCCTTGCCATAACTTATAGGGTGTTCGGGAGAGCAGTGTTTAGAATTCAAACTGCAAACAATGTAAAGTTCTCATATACCACAACATAAAGCAAAACTATGCTACAATGTAAAGCTCTCACATGCTACAAGGTGCAGTTCAAACTCTAGAGTTAGAACTCTTCTCCCAAACACCCTATTAAAAACTTGAAAACTCAAGTCAAAACTTGCCAGTTGTTTCAAATTATGACCTGAGCAGAAGTAACTGTACCAGCCAATAAAGCAGGAAATGCAGTTAATTTTCCAGCTTCTTTCCAAGTTTGAATATAAATAACATTCATAGTACAACAGGAAGGCGATGAGTTTAAGGTAAAATACGAATAAACTGCTGCATATAAACCAAAAAGAAAGTTATAGAAAGATCACCTTAGCAATGAGACGAAACGTATCAAAAACCTTGGTAACAGTTAATGGATCAGGCTTGCGCATCATGGTCTGGGAAGAGCGGCTTGCTTTTGCAACAAGACCTAAATCTCCCAATTCCTGCCAGTTCAATTTGCACGTGTTGTTAGCAAGAAAAAACCAAAATAACAACAACAACAACAACACGACTCAAATAACTCCATTCATATCAGTAAGCAAATACTAAAAAGTTTGAAACATAGTTAAAGAACATAGTACAATTAATTTTTTTTTTTTTCCCAGGACTTTCTTCCTTTTCTGATAAGTGCTCAAGGGGTTCTTAGAAGGTAGAGGCCTAAGCCAAGAGGACATATGCCAAAAAAAATAGATACAGGACATCAGTTACTTCTCAAGTGTGAATCTCTATGCAAAGCAAACAGGCATGTTAGTTCTCTATCATCAGTTAACATAATCTTGTTCACAATTTGAGCTACACAAACAAAAGTTTATCACACTTTACGCCATAAAAGAGAGGCATTGTCATAAACTCCTGCACCTGCATTACCTTATACTGCTTCTTAACCTGCGTCTCAGTCCTCCCACAAGCCTCTGCAAGCGCCTTGATAATCGAAGCGTCCCCGATTCCGAGCTCCAGCCCCTCGTGTGCCGGCGCAATCCGGTTTGCGGAGAGGTAAACCACGGCTGCCAAATCATCGGGCGTGGTGTGCATCACCGTCCTCAAGGTGTTGCACACGATATCCGTGATCACAATCCGCCCCGTCTCGTTCGCAATCAAGTCAAAAGCCAAGCAAAGGAAGATGAACGGAACTTTCTCTCCCTCCTTCCAGCAATCGATTAATTTCGGATCGAAATCCGCGGCCTTTCCCTTCAATTGAGCGATCTTGCTCTTCAATTTCGCCGTCCTCTCGTGAGCGCTCCGCGACGAGCAAACTTTCTTTGCAGCCAGCGGCGCAGCCACCTCCTGATACACAACCGGATTTCCAGAGGCGTCCCCATTTCCTTGATCTTTCGCTTTGGTTTCCGAGACGGCCGCCGAATCGGGGTTTTGGGAGGGTTTTGAGTCTGGGGATTTGCGTTTCTTGGGGGAAGCAGAGGGCTGGGCCGCCTTCTTCTTCGCGGAGGCGGCGGCTCGAGCGCCGGACATGAGAGCGTCGAAAGCGGAGGGGCGAGAAGACATGGTGGCGGGATGATGAGGTCTAGGATTTCTGGAGAGGGTTACGGGGGCGGGAGAGAAGGGTCTAGAAATGAGGAGAGAGGAAGACGGGAAAATGGGGCTGGGGAGTAAGAATGGGGCTTGACGTAGGCAGTGGCATGAACGAAGCTTGAGCATCAAATGCAGAAAATGGTGGGTTTCAGAGAGAGAGAGAGAGGAGGAAGAAGAAGAAGAGTACGGAGGAAGCGAAAGGCAATGGCGGGAAGGGTTTCGTCAGGGAATGTGTATCAGTGTATGTGAGGGAGTGGGGAATTTTTTTTAATTATTTTTTACAAATTCCGTTATTCGGACAAGTAATTTGTTGTTCTTTTTCTAAGCCCAAGGGGAGAAAATGCGTTTTCATTTCTTTTAGGTTCCAATTTATCCAATATTCAATATTCAAGTGTGCCAGTTTGTGTGACTATTTGTTCTAATTTAATTTTCAGTCCCTTCAAACAAAATCCGTGACATTAATTTTTTTTTTTTAAAAAAAGCACTGATCTATATCATAAGCAAATAACGATCTACAATTTTTCTAGGAGTTAATATGTATGTATTGACGCATTGAGGCTGGCTCAATCGGAGCATTGTTGATTTATATGTTATTTTTAATATATATATATAGTGAGGGTTTTTTTTTTCTTTTTGGGACATAAAGGTGAACGACCAGTTTAATAGATTTTTTTCACCACTTGCAATTCCTTTTTTTTAATTTGAACAGGATATATATATTGTACTTTAGGTTCAAGTCTTTCGGTATAGTAAATTTTTTACAAATATATACAATATATATTAAATAATTCAGGTGGGTTGCAATTTGGATATCCCATAATTTAGCCACATTTAAAACAATAGTTAAGTTTAGATGCCCTTTCTTTCGAGAACAAACTGACCCACACCTTTTTTCCAAGCCTAACTCACAAAATTGTCACCCTCAACCAAATTAATGCTTTGATGTGGTTTGATTCGTAGTCAGTAATAAAACAATTCAGAATCATAATTCAAAACTTTTTCCACAATATTTTCTTGAAAAAAATTGACTTTAAACTAAAATTTTGCATGCTTGGGCCACCCATTTCTCGTCTCCAATAGCGTTATAGAAAAGGGGCAAGTCTCTCACATTCAGGATGAGAACACCTTTTGACGTCGCCAGTGTTTAGATGTATATTGGGCCAGACTGGTCTTAAGTCATACGTGGGCTCTCACATAGCATATGGACAAGACACAAGAAAATGCTGGGACTTATCCTGATGCTGAGATTGCAACTTAGATATCGCGTACAAGGAGCAAAACGACCAAAACTTGGGTGTTCCCAAAATAAAATTTGATATGATTTTGACCACGGGGAATTGCTGGGGAGATGTTGTAGTGTATGAGGTGGGGAATCTTCACAAGACGTATCCTTTATGTTCCATCTATTCATCGTGTGTTTTGGGAACATTGTTCTACGTAATTTCAACTGTTATAATACAAAACTCTCATATATTACATTGTAAAATAAAGATATATTACAATATAAAACTCTTAGATGTTATAATATTTTTACTTTAACTCATTAGTTCTTACAATGCTCCAAACACACTTCTAATTTATAATTTATAGTCTCATGTGACACTAGTTAAGGTTTTTCTCTCTCGTCTCTTTTTGATGGCAGCACCGTGCAGTTGTGTTATTGTTACCATTACACCGTTAGTGCTGCAGCCCTTTGCCGAATGCATTTTATGTGGTGTACCATCTCACCCAAGTGACCATTGATATAAATTCACGACTTAAATCTGATAGTACTGTTCATAAAGATATTCTCTCACAGTGTCCAATCTCATATCATTAGACTTATAGGGTGTGCAGTAAATCGGTTAAAATTGAAAATTTTAATTTAAAAACGATAACATATAAGAGCTTTGCACTATAACAATTTTTGTTTTTTTATTATACCTGCTAAGAATTTCACATCGTAGTTGGTTATAACAAATTCTAATCGACTTGCTAAACACCGTATTAAATTCTACAGCCACAATCAAACACTTTTATTAGACCTTATGGCGAGGGCATCGGCCTGTGAATTATATTACAACTTTCAGTTCTTAAAGGTTAATTTGAATAAAGTTCCTCCCCGCGTTCCTTCTTAATTGCTTTCTCGTTACTATTTCTCTTTTTTGTTTTGTTGTTTTTTCCTTAATTAATTTATAACTGTTCAATGTTTTAGTGTTTAGGGTATTGTCTAGCGGATAGGCAGGGGAAGTGTCTCTGTTTTGCTAGTTGAAAAAAAATGAAAAAGAAAATTCTCGAGCCTATCTTTATCTCTCCGGTAGTAATTCTATTAGGGTCTAGTCCGGTCACTATCTGCTAATTGCACAGATTAGCAACAATAATAACTCAGTCTTATCTAATCATTGCATAATTTGTCAACTTTGACGCTCACCATTTGCATGGCGAACAACAGGTGCAATAGTTAGATTAAAAAAGAAGAAGAAGAAGAAGTAGAAGAATCCAAAATTTTGTTGATCAGAGGTATTTTTATGTCATCCAAAACGGTGCTCGTCTTCATTGGTTAAGATAACTCTTCTGAATTGAGCTTGTTTCGTTTTCCAGAGAATGTTGGGTCCGTAGCTAGCATAGAAATATTTCCATTTTTTGGCCATTAATTGTGGTCCTATGTAGTGTTCATTTGATACTTCAGTTTTAACTTATTTCTTTTAATTGTGAACAATATAAAGCTCTTAACAGACACAAAAAAAACAAAAAGTTGCTACATTATAAAGCTATAACATGTTAAATTTTTAAACTTAAAATTTTAGTTATTACTGAAGTGCCAAACGGCCCATAATTTTCACAAAAAATAAACACTGTATATATATAAAAGGATTGTTAACACTAAACTCTAGATCCTTCTCATTTTATCTCTCGAACTTTAAAAATCACTACTTTACTTACTGAACTTTTAAAACTCTTCACTTTGTCTTATAAATTTTAAAATCACAATTTTGTCCTTCTTTTAAAGCTCCTTATTTTGTTTTCTGTTTTTCGATTTTCCATTCAAATAGGGAATTAAGCCCACGTTCTTAACACATGGAAAACTTGTAAGAGCAAGAATGAGATTTTCTCACTCTTAAGTTTTGTTTCATGCTTACATTCTCTTTTAACATTTTATTTATCTATTTTTATTTATGAACGGTTTGTATGCATGTTTTTTCTCAATATTATTCGTCAATATCTCTTCATCTTTAATGCATAACTCATCTTTTATAGTATTCAAATTCAGATATAGGCAAATAATATCGATTTCTCAAATGAGTTACGTATTAAAAGTGAGAAAAAAATATGCAGGCAAACCCTTCCTAATAAGAGTTTAAATGAAACAAAAGGCATCAAGTGAGAATGTAAACGTAAAAAATACTGATAAAATCTAATTTTTGCCCTTATAGGAGACCTATACATGAATTACATAAGCTTAATTCAGTCTATTTGAATAAAAAGTCAAAAATTTATGAGACAAAATGAGAAACTTTGAAAGCTCAAGGGTGAAATAGAGATTTTTAAAATTTAAGGGGCAAAGTGAGAAATTTTAAAAATCAAAAGATAAAATAGTGATTCTTAAAGTTCAATAAATAAAAATGAGAGCCATTTTAAAGTTTAAGGATTAATAATCCTATAAAAAATATAAATGCATATATTGGTCTTCGTCTTTTTCTTTAGTGAGGGATGGAAAATAGTTCACGTAGACAAGCTGTAATGCAAAAATTTTGGAAGTTTCACGCGAAAGGAGGTGTTACCCTATAATTCTCCACGGTGTAGAGATTGAATCAAAACTGGTAGAAAAAGAGGTCACATTTTTGTTTTGGGCAAGTATAAGCCAATAAATAGCAATAGGCCAACTACTTCTGGTTTGAGACACTTAGGAGACGGGTGTTTTCATGCTAGAACATGACTTGGCCTTAGATTTAGTGGATGTTTGGAAGAATGATGGGAACTACTGGTGAGAACCACTTTTATTGTAGCATGTGAGAGTTTTACATTGTAGCAATTTTTTTTATTGTTACTGTAACATGTAAGAACTTTTTACTGTTTATAACTGAGTTTGTGGTGGAAACTGAGTGGTTCCCACCACTACCAAACAGCCCATTAAACATCTTATCTTTGATTGGATTTTTTGGTCATCTTCCAAAATCTGCGCATCTCAAAGGATGACAGATGACCATTTCCCGCAACAAGAGCAACGAATGGAAATAATGGCTGCTTGATTGGGAGTTCGTACAATTACCTCAACCAGCGGGCACTGAATATTCATTATTATAATTTAATTATCTAAAATGATATGCCGTGCTACTTGCGGCGCTTGACTTGATGGTGTCAATGGGTCCTTCTGTTTGAGGATCTAGACGAGGTTTCCTATTCATGCATGGAGTTTTAGAGAGAGAAAATAAAAAAAATAATTTTCATTTCCTTCGGGTTAATACTACACTATTATTAACTATTTTGTAGATAGTGGAAGTGTTTTTGGAGAATCTGTTTGTTGTTGCAAAAGAGCGTTTTCTATGACGGGTCAAGCTGTGAAAGAAGAGACGAGCCTTACTGACATGTAGGGCCCACTTTTTCTCTATCACATGATGCGTAAATTGTATGATTTAAAAATTAAAGATGATGAGTAAATAGGATATGAATAACATTAAACGTTTAGATGTTATAGTAAAAATAAAAAAATTACTATAATGTAAAATTTTAATATGTTACAATAAAAATATTTTTAACAAATAATTATAATCATTATGTCAAATATTTTATTAGAGTATTTAAAATTTTAGTTTAATTTTCTCTTATAAATTTTAATGGTTATTTACCTTTTTATACATTGTATTTACCTTTTTATAATAAAAATTAAAAAAGTTACTATAGTATAAAGCTCTAACATGCTACAATAAAAACGTTTCTAACAAATGATTATAACCATTATGCCAAACATCTGATGAGAGTATTTAAAATTTCAGTTCAATTTTCTCTTATAAAATTTAATGGTTATTTTCCTTTTTATACATTGTATTTTAAGTTTATTTAAACACTATATTTTCAATTTTTGATCTTATCAAATGTATATCTTCATATTAGATTTAATATATAAATTTATATATTTTCTTTATCAATCTTAAACGTAGACTTTAGAAATTTAGCAAAGTATCCTCAAATTCAAAAATAAAAAACTCTAATAAATTAAAAAAACTGTATAATAAGGTTTTGACTTAAAAGCTTAAAAAATACCTTCAAATGGTTGTTTTGTGTGCTTTTGTTTTTGTTTTCTTCTTATTTTTTAAAGATTTAATAATTTCTCTCCTTTACTTATGGATAATTTGGTCATTTTAAAGGTAAAAATCAACTGTTGATTAAAATAAGGTATAAATTTATATATTAGATCTAAAATGAAGGCATACATTTGATGAGATCAAATCGCTGGTTCGACTACTTTGCGGGGTTTGATGGACTTGGAACATCTTGTGGAGGAAGCAAACATCAAATGTCAAAAGAGAAAGAAAAGAAAAGAAAAGGTCAAAAAAAAAAAAAAAACCTTCATGGTTAAGCCACTGAAAAGGTCCAGAAGCCACAAGAAAGTAGTTTCACAACTAAGCTGAGACGGCTACTTTTGGCTTTTTGGGTTTAAGGGCTCCTTTTGGGAGTGTTTGGATAACTTATTAAAGAGTTTTGGCGCTTCACATGGGTTTTTAATCAAAATCACAAGATATGACTTCTCAAGCAAGCTCTTTTAAAACTTGTGCCAAGTTTCAATAAGATTTTATCTTCATTCCAACATTTTTATTTCTCATTAGAAGATTTAAATATCGTTTTTGTCTTATTACTCTCTTTAAAAGAATGGTGTTTTTTTTTTTTTAATGATTGGATTCGCATTTACGTCTGGTTTGTTCTTTGTTTTAGTTCTTTTTTAAAACACTAAGTGAATAAAAGGCCCTTAAGAACTCATAAAAGGCATTCCGTACGAAGAAAGCAAATTAACAAAGCAACTTTGGAGGATATGGCTTTGGCATCTTTACGTGCTAACCTTTAGACACACACTATGTGTCTTCTATTTCTAGGCTTTTCTCCTTGAACTTTTTGTTTTTGGCCGGAAAATTTTCCAGGAAGAATTTGATGGAGTAATTTTTACGCTGAAGAAAGAAAATGTAGCAGTTATTTGCTGTTGAAGCATTTTTGTCTCATTGGCAGCCTATTTACTCTTTAGTACTTTATCTATAAAAAATGAACTTGACATTGTT
The DNA here is from genome assembly GCA_946598075.1 of Artocarpus hirsutus. Lineage (NCBI taxonomy): Eukaryota > Viridiplantae > Streptophyta > Magnoliopsida > Rosales > Moraceae > Artocarpus > Artocarpus hirsutus. Next base: position 944 of record CAMOHE010029550.1, on the reverse strand, counting down.
GGATTCTAGTGACAAGTGATTACTGACTAGTTGTGACGACCCTCACTTACGTGGCCGTCACTTAACTTAACATGGTCGTAACTTTAAGATACTTAAGAATAAGGTACAAAAATTATGGAATAAATTTTTTTTTTAAATAGATTCTTACTATCGAATCCTTGGCATGAAACCTTAGAGGGAATAATGATTATTTCTCAAACTTAGTAACAATGATTTCTTAAAGAGAATGAATTCTCAACATACAACTTTAAAAGATGTTCCCAACATACAACTTTAAAAGATGTAATAATCATTTCTCGAAAACTTAATTTCGTAACTTAACAAAATACATAAATTTCTTAAACATGATAATAACGTAATAATAATTATTACGTTTTAACTCAATTATAATTTATAAATTATGATCCTTTACATAACTCATAACATTTATTTCCTTGAAATATAACCATAGTAATTTCCTTGAACTTTTCTTTTTAATCATAAGGAAAATTATTTAATAACTATTATTTTAAGGACATTTCTCAAATTAAATAAAACTATTTTCAAAATAATTTAAATTAAATATTAAAATAAAATCACATTTAAATGCTCATTAAAAATTTCTTAAAAATCATTTATATATATTTTACTTATAATTTAACATCTTAAACATAACATATTGATATCTTAAAAGTTAATCTTTTCAGAACTTGTCATAATAATAGTCATATCTGAAGCATAATCATCTAGACTTTCATAAAAGTAATTTTCTAAAAACATATTCATAAAATCGTTACTTATTTTAGCATAAAACTTATATAATCATTTTCTTATTATAAATGATCATATAATTTTCTCTCTTGAAAACTTAACATATTTGTTGCATCCAACCTTTTTAAACTAGTCAAAACATAATTTCTTATAACTTAAACTTTTAAGTTTAAGATACTAATTTCTTAAAGCTT
>CAMOHE010029549.1:0-32367 GCA_946598075.1 Artocarpus hirsutus | reverse complement strand
AACTCGACTCGAAGAGTTGAGATAGCTAACAGAAGAAAGGACAGAGGTACCGGTAACTGGCTGAGGTAACTCTATTTGCCGAGGAGGAAAAGCTCTTATTTTAAGTTCTTTCAAAGATTGTTCCTTCCAAACGGTTCCCACCACAAAATCAGTTATGAACAGTATAAAGCTCTCACATGTTACAGTAATAATTAAAAAAAATTGTTACAGTATAAAGCTCTCATATGCTACAATAAAAGTGGTTCTCACCACTGGTTCCCATCATCTTTCAAACACCCCTTAGTGTAATTTTTCTAACAAAGATCACTTTTCATATTTACTCGTCCTTCCCCGAGATACCCAAAAATCAAGTTTTTTTAAAAAAAGAATGTCACACAACTAAGCGTTAGTAATTTAATTTTGTGATGAGAAAAAATTTCTTATAGAAAATGCCACCACGCAACCACATTATACCACATATATCCAAGATACTATTATTATTCTAATATACGGATAATAGTCACTAGTAACTATTGGCATCCTATTGTGACACTAAGAGGGGATTGATCAATTTTTAAAAGTCAAAAATATTTTTGTCAAGTTGTTGGATTGAATAATTGGAGATAAAGAAACCCTTGATTCAACTTTAAAAGACATATATACCCTTGGTTGAAGAACGAAAACTGATAAGAAATACCGACAGTCGGTTTTTTATTGCTATACTTTACAGTCGGAAAAATAGCATTTTATATTATCTCCTCTTGAGAAAAATTAGGAAATGGACACTTCAATTCAACACTTTAATTTTGTGCCTCTTTCTTATAATTGTGTCAATCTTAAGTTAAAAAAAAGAAGAGAGTTAGGGAAAAAAATCTTGTATCTTTTCTTATCCTTTAACTATAATAAAAGAGCGCATTAGAGATTACCTATTTTAGTCCCCCTCTTTTTTGGATTTTTTTTTCTTTTTTTACCCTTTTCTTGCTTTTCGTTTTTTTATTTTTTTATTTTTTCATCCTTATTTTTCTTTGCTTTTATTTTTATTTTTTTGTGTTTTTTTGTCTTCCCTCCTTTTTCGTTTGTATCTCTAGTATTTCATTTTTATTTTTTTCACCATTTAGTCCTCTATACTTTTTGGTGATTTTTTCCTTTCCTTCTCTTCATTAATATTTTTCTTTTTTTTTTTTGTTCCATTTGTCTACTATAATCTCATACTTGAATTTTTCTTTCCATTTAACTCCACTATTTTTGTGAATTTTTTTAATCTTTATTTGTCTAGCGTTGTCTTTAATAAATAGTATTTTATTTTTTCCTTTTATACTTTTAATATTTTACTTTTTTTTCTCTTTCATTATTTTTTGGCCATCTTTTTCTTCCTTTGTTTTTTTTACTTTTTTGGTGTTTTACTATAGTCTCCATTTACCTTTCTCTTTTCTTTCTTTAAACCTTATTTGTCTACACTGTCTCTATTTGCCTAAGGAACTGAAATTTTATATTTCATAAATCTCAACATAGTTGGACCCAAAAGTGAGCCTTGAAGGCCAAAAGAAGCTTATCTTTAGCATTTGTGTGACTTTTTTAAATTTTCCTTTAATTCATTTTTTATTAACAATCTACATTATAAAAACTTTAATTATAACTTAATATATGAATGACGTCGTACCTGGGGCCCCGAACTACTCATTAAGGGAGAATAAGAGAAATAGTAAATTTTTAAAACTTATAATTAGGAGTAAATAAATTATTTGCACCTCAAATCTATTAACTATATAGATAAGAATTATTTAGATGGTAAATAGAAGCGTAAATAAATTATTTAACTATAAAATTGAGATTCACTTTAAATTTTTTCAAAACTTTATACTCACAACAATTAGTTTTAAAAAGTGCTATTTACTGCAATTTTCAATTCATCTGAAACACTATAATCTGAAGGGCCTATGTTGGGTCCAGAGGTCGGCTTAGAATTTTGAGAAGTAGGCCCAACTCTTAACACTTGTCCCAGACAGTTTGGCCCTTGAAGTTGAGAGCTCAACCCAACAAATATTTCAACTTGAGATAGGATTCAAACTTTCTATGTTATACGAACTCAAAGTGTAGATTACTGTTAGGTTACGTTTGCTGCTACATGACACTATGTTCTATTCTTTTTCTTATCAATATTAACTTTAATCCTAATTTTACAAGTATATAATTATCACCCTCAAAAATATGTATCATCTTCATTTTTTATCGAGAAGTAGAATATATAAGTGAAATTATTTATTACCAGGAATGCTGTTAGAATTAAGACAATTATCCATAACCTTTTTTTTTGTTGAGTTTGGTTAACAATCTACTATTACTTTTAAAATATGTCAAAGAAAAAAAAAAAACCGATAACTCAGTCAATGTACTTGCATAAAACCATACCATGTATAGTATTCGATATTAACGAACATATAAAATAAGTTATAATTTATTAATTTAAATTTTGTAAATATTAGGATTTTAGATTTCTTTATCTTATTCTTATCTAGTTAAGTTTCTCTTTATTTACTTTCCTCTTTTAGTCTCTGAATTGTAATTCTCTATAGATACCTACTATATTCAATGAGAAGGTTATGCTATATTTTCTCAAATTTTGTTATTTACTATATACATATATATATCAATTTGGATTCATGAAAAGAAAATTATCGGAAGCTAAAAAAAGGAATAAGAAAAGAAAAGAAAAGAAAAGTAAACTACGGTATGTATAAAATTATCGTACATAAATACGTAAGTATGTATATATAGAGAATTTAGTTTTTTAAATCAACACATGTAATTTACTTAGTTGTTGATATCACTCATGTAGCTTTAAGGACTACATGTCCTGTATCATGCTAAATCTAAACAAATCACTTGTTAATTTATATATCATGTATATTTCTTGTTTTTAATTTATTTATTTTTTACTTTGGAACATTTAAATTTAAACTAACGGCTTGAGGTAAAGTGTAATTAGAACTATGATTGTAGTTATTAAATAATATAAAGCTCTCACATGTTACAGTAAAAAGCAAAAAATTGCTGCAATATAAAGCTCTTATATGCTATTGTGTTTCAAATCATAGCCATAGTTCTAACCATGCTTGTCAAATGCCTTAATAATTACTATAAGGCTCACATAATTTTTTTTTTAAATTTTTTCCCATCTATTTTGAAGTTTATTTCTTAAGAATCAATATAAGGGATAATATTCATACATGCAAGTACCAGTACCCTCCCAAATAGAACAGGTTTGGGAGACTACATATATGGAGGTGGGGGCGGGTATAGGGATTAAAAATAACCCTCGAGTTAGAGGTGGGGCAGGGGTGGGGGAAGCTCCCTTGCCTTCGCCCGACCCAATTATATGTTTTTTTTTTATTTATTATTGTTTACACAGATATATTTATGTGTGTGTATATATTTATATGTATTCATGTGTGTGTGTGTATATATATGAGGTGATGTATTAAAATATGATCAAAAGGAAAAATGAAAACAAATTTTGAAAAGAAAGATTAGGTAATATAATTGGCATAAAGCTATGAAAAGAATATGCAAAGAAAAAGAATCATAGACTTAGTATTTTTAATGTTTTTGTTTATTTTACAAATTTAATTTTTGAATTAATGGAGTTTGAATTTTATTTATGATTTATTTTTATGAGACATAAATGATCATATTGTTAAATTATGCAATTTATATAGTGAAGTTTCATTTGTGTTTAATAATGTTTCAATAATCCAAAACTCTAAACAAGTAAATTGCCAAAGTATAGGGATCGTTTTCTCAATGAGATTTTCTGGCCTGAACTCCAACCTCGACCCTATCTTAAATTAGGCGAGCATAGGTGTCAAAAGAATAGTAAAGTATGAGAGTGGAGGAAGCATACCCGCCCAAGAACAAAATAAGGCAAGTGCCTCCCATAAATTTTGTTGGCCCCATCTACCTGCAAGCATGAATATAAGAGATTATTCATGCCGTTGGAGTGGTTGGAGGAGTTGCAACCAAAGTGAAGCAAACTCTCCCCAGTAGGGCCCCCACACATGAATTAGGCAAACCACTTGTATGGTTGGCCAACCAAGTTAAAGAGAAGAAAAATGATCGGAAATAGGGATACCCCTGATCCTTTTATCGTTTTAAAAGTCTTGAGATTTACCAATACAGGAAAGAGCATTAACCTCTTTCGCTTGAAGAATAGATCTATTTTTTACTCATGCCACCATATAACCAATATCATGTAACCCATTGGTCAGGCATGAGCCTTAAAATAGGGTTGTAAAGTATTGAACTTTAAACTTATTTTGAGAAGAGAATAAAATACATTCTTACCCTATACCAATACAATAATCGTAAAGAAAGTACGTGATGGACTTGCAAATTTGATCTCTCTTTAATTACGGTTGACACAAGGAGGGAAGGAAGGAAGGAAGGAAGGAGAAAGAGACAGTCTCTTCCACATATAGCTAATTGGGGTATTCCTATTACGGGCCTGAAACTGACTTGATTTCCTTATCAAACTTTTTTTTTTCTTTTTTTGTGATTGGCTTTTACAGTAGATCCAACGTAGAAAATCCACATTTTTTTGCATTATTGTTGTAACATTGGTTTTGTTTGCCTTATCTTGTAGCGCCCACTTTGTACTATAGTAGCCAGTATATTGATGGACATTTGCTTTAGGGCAAACATGCGTAAATTTGTTTAGTTTGTTATTATTATTGAAAAGAGCTGCATTGCAAAGACAGAATTGCTAAAATGAATCTGTATATATTGAAAGGGGCTTGTATAACTGTTTTTTTTTTTAAAACAAATTGCACCATGGTTCTCGTAAAGGCTGAAGATTGCAATCAAAGGATGGGAAATACAAATGGTTGGCTATTGATCAAAACTTTGCAATTTTGTTGTGTTGGGTTCACTTATTCAGTCTAGTTTGGTCTAATATGAGTTGTCGTTATAGTTTAAATTCGTGTTTTATGAAACATTTAATTCAAACTAAGAATTTTAATACCATCTCCACCTGCCTTCAACATTTTCAAACTAATATTGAACAATGATTTTACTCACATATTTATGTTAACTATTTTAGCAGTATTATTTCATTTTATTTTTTAATTAAATAATTTTTTTAATTATTTCAAATTTAATTAATTTTTTTATGTTTCGAACTACAATTCTCATACTAATTTAAACTAAATTCAGTTTGGATTATTTGTTGAGATTAACACATTAACTATATACTCAAATGTTACTTTAAATTGCAGTTTAGACTATATAATTCAAATTTTTCTGTTTAAATGAAAAAGTTCAAATCAACACAATTCAAATCATCCAATCAAATGGGGTTTACAATTTCCTTTACAAAGTTCAATTCAATGAATAGATCAAAATTGCTCTACCCTTTGTACATCCATATACAATCACTACAAGAAAAACTACATTTAACCACATATTATTTACAACATGTCATTTTTAAATGTTGTTGAAAAGTACATACAACGACATATCCAACAAAGATGTTGTTTATAACATTTGAAACAATAATTAACGACATCTATATAGATACCGTATTAAAGGTCTCCTTTTAATGACAATAGTTTAGTATCGTTAAATTATTTAACGATAAGTAGGAGATGTCGTCAAAGCCTTGGAGGTTCCACGACATCCCTTATAGACGACATCTTGACCAATATCGTCAATAAGGGGTGTCGTAGAATCTCCAAGGCTTTGACAACATCTCCTACTGTCGTTAAATAATTTAATGACACTAAACTATTGTCGTTAAAAGGAGAACTTTAATGCGACATTTATATAGATGTCCTTAATTATTGTTTCAAATATCGTTAATGACATCTTTGTTGGAGATGTTGTTGTATGTAATTTTCAACGACATTCAAAAACTACATGTCGTAAATAATATGTCGTTAAATGTAGTTTTTCTTGTAGTGAATGAAATGAAAACCCTCTGTCCATCCATGTACATTGATATGAAATAGGCTAATTTATACTTTCTTCGCAAGAGCGAAATCCATTCTTAAGGATATAAGGATATAAATGTTGCATGTACCACAATTTATTCCTTATCGTCCTAAGAAATAACACATATTTCAATAATTTTTATTTTTTCACGACTGTCCATATCCTTGTAGCACATCTATTCAAAGAAAATGCTAGAAATACTAGCGCGTATTAATCCCAAACACTCAAAATCTAGTTTTTAATAATTGTGACATTGAATACACAAAATTATAAATTTTGTGCCACGTAATTTATTTTCCTTTATGGTTTATAGTTAAGATAACAAATTTAATTTTCCGGTTTAGATTCAGTTTGGATAATAAATTTAAATGTTGACACATATAGCATCGTTGCCGACGCCTGGCATCTGGTGTCAAAATCATCGTGTTATCCGAACGACTGAGTCAATATCTAACTCACAGAGCCTATAATCGAAAAGTAGTGCCAACAAATTCTTCAAGTCTTACACGCTTCCAATATATTGACCACATAGTTAACCAAAATATAGCTGCTATGTTTTTGCATTATTATTTATCTACATGCCTTGTTTGGTTAGTCTATATCAGTGGCCAACTAGAGAATTCTATAGAAATGTATATATATATATATATATATATATTTTCTTTCCTAGTGACAATAATAATATCAATTTTAATGAAAATATAACCATTAATGGTGTTGACTAATATGGTGCATATGAATTGAGCTTTAACGCCCTTCCACATTAGTTTATGTATTTAACAAATATCATATGATTTACACTGTGTATGGTAGTTAGTGGTTCATACCACTTTCTTAGTTGTAAACAGTATAAAGCTCTCACATGTTACGGTAACAATACAAAAATCGCTACAGTATAAAACTTTCACATGCTACAGTAAAAAAAGTTCTAACCAACGGTTTTCACCATTTTTTCAAACACCCTATTAAATTTCTATTAGAATGAAACAATGGCGTAATAAACTTAAGTGGTAATACCGATTGATAATGTGGTAGAAGCTAGAGTGTTTATAATAAAAATAATATGACGACGCAACGTAGTAAAAGGTTTTGATGACACTTGGTTGTTAATGTAGTATTAGAGTTCAAGAATTAATTTAGGTTCAAGTTGAGCATAATGGTAATGTTAAGCTAGCAATGCAGTTGGAGCATTTATAAACACTAAACAATATTTATTGGTGTGAACCTCTACGACAGCATAACAAAAAGAATGAAGGTTCAGGGATCAAACGACATACAGGACCTCTATATAAGTAATTTAAATGAAATTTAATTATAGTCGCTATTGTAGTTCATGTTGCTACTAAGACAAAGTTTTGTCTTTTAACGGATGTAAGGTTGAGAATGCATGCACAAACACTTAGAGTGTGTTTGGCAACACAGTTAGAACTAAAAATTAGAACGATTTTATTGTAGTATTTGAGAACTTTATATCGTAGCTTAATTTGCCTACTTTTGCTTTATATTGTAGCATGTGGAGCTTTATATTGTAACAAGTGTGGTTTTACACTGAAGTTGTTTCAACTATGTAATTAGAAATGGGTTGTCAAACACTTCCTAAGAAATTTGATGCTAAAAAATTAGTACTACATTAACATTTGAGCGTTACCATATATACCTCTTCACTTAGTTGTACATACCAGTAATTGAGTTATTGTCACACCCTAAATTTGGGGAGATAACATAACAGAATAATTAAGATAATAATTGTGATTAAGTACAAGACATAGATTTAAGTTATTAAAGAATTTTTAAAATAAAACTAGAATATTTTAAAAGAATCAATTTTAAAAATAAAATAACCAAAATAAAAACATCAAATTTAAAACTTAAGCTCTGCCATGGCATGTTTTGAGACCACCGAACCTCACAGTCTTGGCATACATAATCAAGGTGCAGAAAATAGTGATTAAATATCAACCACAATCCAATGGAAAGGAAATAAAGTGCTTGAAAATAAATATATCATTGCCTTTAAACAAAAATACAACTAAATTACAAATTAAATGATAGCACCATTTGTGATCTGTGCAAGCTACATTGATTCTTGCTCTACTCAGCAGCATACTTGGATCCTCTTAGGCGAGGTTAAGTAAAAACAGGAAAAGTTATGAGCGAAACGGCTCAACAGGATTATCATTTAGATACACAATATAATTATTCAATAAAAATGTTGAAACAAAAGGCAATGCAAATAATATCATTTAACTCACCCTAGGATGCCCTTTGTGCAACCTAAACTCTAAGGCTCTATTATGAAGTATAACCTTACAATAAACTCACCGGACGATATTTAAAGACTTACCTTCAAGTATGAATTAAAGCATACATTCATGGCACAATTCTTGAACATAATAGAAAATAATTCGATGGACAAAAATATTTCAAAACATAGCTCACAAGAAATGGGGGTTAGAAATCCTACTTCGATATTGTACGATTCGATACCGTAAGCACCAAACTTGGTCTTAGTCTAACGTATGCTCTTTTACATTTTAGAACGTTAACCACCACTTCTTAAACTAGAATCTAATCTAATTTAGAATGAAAACACATTCTAGTTATTAATTATGCTTTTTCGGTTTTTCTTAGTGTGCCACATTCAAACTAAATGAAACATGTGAGATTCTTCGTATGATGTTATGATGTATCCTCACTACAAGAAAAACTACATTTAACGACATATTATTTACGATATGTAGTTTTTGAACGTCGTTAAAAAGTACATACGACGACATCTCCAACAAAAATGTCATTAACGACATTTGAAATAATAATTAATGACATTTATATAGACGTCATATTGAAGGTCTCCTTTTAACGACAATAGTGTAGTGTCGTTAAATTATTTAAAGACAAATAGAAGATGTCGTCAAAGTCTTAGAGATTCCACAACACTCCTTATAGATGACATTGGTTAAGATGTTGTCTATAAGGGATGTTGTGGAATCTTCAAGGCTTTGACGACATCTCCAACTTGTCGTTAAATAATTTAACGACACTAAACTATTATCGTTAAAAGGAGACCTTTAATACAACATCTATCTAGATGTTAATTATTGTTTCAAATGTTATTAACGACATCTTTGTTGGAGATGTCGTTGTATGTACTTTTCAACGACATTTAAAAACTGCATGTCGTAAATAATATGTCGTTAAATGTAGTTTTTCTTGTAGAGCCTAAAACAAGTTTCAAATAGTATTTTGGCTATATAATAGTTTTAAACCGTTTAAAAACATCACAGTGTAAAGACAGGACAAAAATATGAAAAAACTACATAATCTGCTAGTGGTAGACTACCTAGTTTGGCCGTTGCCTTCATCCAGCCCACTTGCCAGATTCAACCCACTGGCCTACCAGATTCATTCCACCAACCGACTGGTCTCACGGAGCTGGGAGCAGTCGTAGCTCCTCTTGCGAGTCCAAATCAAGCTCAACTTGATTCTAACCTATTTTGATGTAATCCAGACCCAGAAACACATGCAAAAACCTCAGAAAAACATCTTTAAACATTTTGAAAACAATTTTGCCAAAGATTAAACACATTATCATATATTTGCATGTTGAATCAAAACTTTAAAATACAAAACCTAAGTCTTAAATTTCTACTTAAATCTTAAGATTGGTCTTCGATTTAACATGCTTAGACAATAAGAATCATTTCTAGACCATTTCTAATTTATTTAAAACAAGATTACACATTTAGCATGTCATAGTCACAAATTTACCAAATGTACATGATATTTTTCTAAAAACAAACTATTCATGTTCAATGGGTTTACAACTTAGATTACTACAACAATTCTAAGAATTAAATAGAGAATTTTGGATTAAGATGAAACAGAAATTACAGTTTAGGTTTTTGTGTACAACCTTAAGCATTCCTTAGAAAGAAGTTGGCTCTTTGACTATAGAGCCTTTAAAATATTTGTTTGCTATGCTTTTGAAACAAAATGGAAACTTAAATATGAGTTCACATGGTCTTTTGGTGGCAGGAAAAAGTTTGAGAGAAAGAGAGAGAGGGAGAGAGTAAGAGAATGAAAGAGTGAGTTAGAGTGAGCTTTCTTTTTAAAGATGAGATATGTGACTTGATGAGGGATAGGTCTGGATATAGGAAGGCTTTCACCAAGTCTTGGTACTATGAATTGAGAATTATAAGAAATGCTAGCTGATGGTTCACGTGAAAGAGCAGTATAGAGTGTGAGTGGAAATTTGGTAAATAAGAAGATAAATGAGGGGCAAAATGGTAATTTGATAAAACTGATTAAAATAAATTTTTTACATAATATGATCAGAATTCTTTAATTAATTTAAAACAAAAAATGATGCTAATTTATTTTAAATAACTACTATGGAATTTGAATTAAGTGCAAAAGATAAGTAATTAAGCTTTGGCACATTAATTGAACATGATTAGCATAATTAACCTAAAGTTAATTATGGGAGTGCTATTCCTCTCCCCTGCAAAAAGGAATTTCATCTATGAAATTAAGACTAACCTCATGAGTAGATATTGAGGCTCTTTTGTTATGGGCTTTCATAGGGGAGGGTGTAGACTTTGTGGCCTCTTCCTATTGGCTTGGGTGCTACCTAACAGGAGCTAAAGTGGTTGCAAGATGGGTGATGGAGTTGATGAAGTCTGCAACGGCTGTTTTGATGTTGGAAATGGTTGAAACATGCAGTTTAGGCTCACCTTAAGGTTGTTATAATTGGGTTATGGCTAAACCTAGGTAGCCCTGACGATAATTAAGTCCAAGGGTAAGACGTGTTGCGATTTCGGATCTGTCAGGGATGAAAACTTAACTAAAGAAAGCCTCCAAGTGTTTGCGTGGTGTGGGAGAGGAATGTGAATAGTTATGGAGAAATTTTCTATGCACTTGGTAGTGGTAATATGCCTATTTAAACAAGATGTGGAATTTTGGTGGAACAGTGGGGTATAGTGGTCCTATGGGTTCAATAGCTCCCTGAGAAAGGATTCTTGACAGGTGGAATGGATTTCTAAGGGAGAGTTCTTGACATGTAGAACAGCTCTATAGGAAAGTGACTTCGACGAGTGAAGCAATTCCATAGAAGAGTGACTTCGATAGATGGGCTAATTTAAAGTCTAGAAAGAGGTTTTAGAGAGAGAAAAGATGGCAGTCCTTTAATGGTGGCTTCGATCTTTATCATTCATGCGTTTATTTAGGTCATGGAGATGGATGATTTTAAGAGGATTTGGTGATATTTCTGAGTTCAAACTAGGTAAAGCATGGATCTTAGATGTTCTTGAAGTTTGCCCAAAAATGAAGTTGAGATGGTGGACTTAGGTAGTAATGATGCTCTTTCTAGATGATTTTGAGGTTGAAGATAAGGTTTATGGGTGTTTTAATGTGGTTTTAGGGAGGTTGAAGTAGTTGTATGAATCTTGGACTTTTTGGGACTTGCCAAAAAAATATGGAAGCTTGAGATTTCCAGCAAGTGGGAATGGTCAAGTTGGGTCTTGGAACTATCTTTCCTAGGTAGTTTGAGGTTGATAATGAAGTTTATGAAAGCTTTGAAGCAGTTTGATAGTAGTTTAAGGTAATGATATGGTGGTTTTAGCTTAGGAAAGGTCAGGGCTATGGCAGTTAGGGAGGTTTATGGGTAAAGATGATGATGGAGAAGATTGTGGTTATAGTGGCTATAGAGGTTCTTGCTTGATGGTCTAAGTAGAAAACCCTCTTTCCAAAGGTGTTAGAAGGGGGTATTTATAGAGGAAATGGAGATCTAGTTTGGTTAAACTTCTTCCATTTTAAGCATCTTGTTGGCAATGTTTCCAAGTTTGGTTCCGTAAGAGTGGCCACATGTAGCAATTTCTTGTGGTGAGAGATTTTCCCTTCAGGTTCAAATTTGGTTTTCTAGCACAGATCCGAGCGCGTCAAGAGCATTAATGGCTAGCTGACCTGAGTGAGCTATTCCAGGTGGCTTGCCACTAGGGTGTTTATATGGCAAAAGCCTTACCTTATCATTTTGGGCAAGGTTCAAACTAAAGAATTGGGTTTCCCTCTAACCTACTCCTGATTGAGGGGGGTTTATCTCTGGCTACAGATGTCACATGTCCCTGTAGTAGAGATCCCACTAGTGAGTTGGCATGGCTAACGTGGTGGATGAGCTAGCACGACAGGTGAGTTGGAGTAACAAGTATACGGCCACATCAGATGGACCAAGAAATGGGCTTTTTCTAGTGTTGGGCCTAGGCTTCTAAGTAAGTTTTTTAAGCTCTATTTTATTCTAATTCCTCCATACCAATTTATTCTAATTCCAATTAGACTTAAAACTCTCCAAGTGAGTTAAAAGTCTAATTGGATGAAAATAAATAGGCCTATTCATGTACCTTGGCCTTCCGAATGACAATCCACTTGGAGGACCCCCCCACTTTGTGGCTTGAGCCCACGTGCCTTACCTTAGGCCATACTGTGAGGCATAGATTGGCTCATGTCTTGTGAAAAAATGGGTACCAATAGCAGAAAATATACGAATACAACTCCTGCATTGTCGACTCGAGCTCCTAAGTTGCGTCATCAGAATTATAGTGTTGCCACATCACCTTGACTAAAAAAATTTCTCGGCAATACAAACATGTCACGTTTTGATTGATAAGCTAAACTGTCACCTCCTCGTAAGTCATGTCTTCTTAGATAGTAATGTCATACCATGGCATGATAGCATCGGGATTTGGTTGGCACTTAAGAAGCATCGAACATGAAACATGTTAGTCACGTAAGAAAACTTTGGTGGAAGATCGAGGTGGTATGCAACGACACTGATTGCCTATACGGAAAGATACCTCAAACTCATATTATCAAAAAAGAATTGAAAATTGCACCATAAAGATAACACCTCCAAATCTTCAAGGCATGAATCACCACAACAAGCTTTAAATCGTGTATGGGATAATTCAACTCATGCGGCCTTAACTATTGCGATCCATATGCTACAACCTATCTATTCTACATCAAGACACACCCAAGACCTTGGTTCGATGTATCGGTGTAAACCTTGTATTGTTCATTGCTGTTTGGAATCATCAAAACTAGTGTAGTAGTTAAGCGTATCTTAAACTTTTAGAATGCGTGCTCACATTCACCGTCCCACTCAAGCTGGAACTTCTTTCTTAGTCAACCGTGTCAACAGAGCTGCAATATTAGAGAAATCTTTTACAAACCTTTTGTAAGACCTTGCAAGTCCTAAGAAACTATGAATCTCTACAACATTTCTTGGTTGTTCCCATTGTAACACCATTCTAATCTTAGAAGGATCAATAGAAATACCCTCTCTAGAAATGACATGTCCATGAAACTTGACCTTGTTTAACTAGAACTCGTACTTTTCTTTCTTTGCATATATCTAATGTTCTTGTAAAATTTGAAGAACGATCCTTAAATGTTATTCATGCTTTTCCTAAGTTTTAGAATAAACCAAGATGTCGTCGATGAAGACTATCACGAACCGATCCAGGTAAGGCCAAAATTCTCGATTCATCGAGTCCATAAAATGCTACATGAGCGTTCATCATGGCATAACCAGAAACTCAAAACGTCAATGTCGGGTCCTAAAAGCTGTTTTAGAAATGTCCTCTTCCCTAACCTTAAGTTGATGATAACCCAAGTATAGATCCATCTTAGAAAAATACCTTGAACTTCCAAGCTGATCGAACAATTCATCGATTCTAGGCAATAAATACTTGTTCTTGATGGTCACCCTGTTTAATTGTTGATAGTCAATACACAACCTAAGTGATCTGTCATGTTTCTTTGCGAATAAGACCAATGCACCCCACAGTGAAGTGTTATTTGTAATGTACCCTTTATTTGCCTATTCCCCTAGTTTCTTCTTCAGTTCCTTTATTTCTATTGGCACCATTTGGTACGGAGCAATAGAAATCAGAGCGGTTCTAGGAACAATATCAATAGTGAACTCTATCTCTAGATTAGGTGCCAAACTTGACAAGTTCTTAGGGAACACATCCACGTAGATAACATTGTTTCCTTGACTATGCTTATTTCATCTTCTAAGGAAGATAGCAGAGCATAACATGCTAGATTTTTGTGTCCATTGACATAGGACTGAAGAGACATATCTACGAACATCTGATCTACCTCACTCTGGTAAGTAATAAGGGTGGGTTGGTCATGAAGGTAACTTTTCTACATTGACAATCAACTACTACATTGTATATAGACAAACAATCTATCCATATAATTACATCATATGCATTCTTAGGAATTACAATTAAATCAACTTTTAATACCTCTACCCTAATCATAACCTCACATGATTTACGAATAGGTTTTACCTCCACTCTACCAAGTGGAGAACTTATACTTAAAGGAATTTCAAGCTCCTAGGTCTTTAGACGAAGAGCCCTCACAAATGATTTAGAAATGAGAGAGCTTATAGCACCAGTATCAAATAGAACATAAGTAAAGACTGGAAAATAAGTATCATACCATCGATGACTGTATTAATAACTTGTGTTGTTGAATTCCCAATGGCCATGGTATAAAGATGTCCTTGTGCTTTCCCTTGCCTCTATCATTGTTGTTGTTGGGTCTAGGATTTGCTAGCTTAAATTACTATGTTGGAGGAGATTACACACTGCATGCACTTTGAGGCCTGAGCAGACCATAGTTTTATGGAAAATTCTAAGGTCGGAACTACAAAATGACCGATAAGGTGTAGGCATGAACGACTGATATAGAGGTTAAACAAACTAATGGAATTGTGGCGATTCCTGTCCACCATCTCTTAGAGGAGGAAATTCTTCTTGATGTGACCAGGCTATTTGTAAAAATGGCACTTATAGTTGTATGGATTGGTTTGACTGTTGCCCAATGAGTTGTTGCTACCACTAGCTACACTATCATTGCTCTATGCCCTAGACTGTTGTCGTTAAGAGTTATTTTTGTTGTTGTTGTTGTTCTAGTAAAAGTTTCTTTGTTGTCCTCTAGAGATTCATACCTTGTTCTCATAGTATGTGGCATTGTCTCCCTCGACTGACATTGTAAAATCACTAGGTCACCATAGTTTCTAAGTCTTAACACAACCAACTGGCGACAAATGAAACCCTTAAGTCTGTCTTGGAACTTAATGCACTTGTCTTTTCTAGCTCGACTACTTGTGGAACAAATCGTGCTAACTTTATGAACTTAGCTTCATATTCTGAACGGTCATTTCCCTTCTTCTAATCTGTAGAACTCAATAATTCTTTGGTCTTTATGGGTCATGGGAAAATAACGCTCGTAGAATGGTCTCTCAAATTCATCCCAATCAATATTTTAGTTGTTTCAAGCACGCCTAACTTGCTTTCACCAAGCGTTAACTTCACTTTCGAACTTGTATATAGCGAATTCGGCACAAAATTCATTAGGTATGCCAAAGGTATCCAAATGTTTCATCACTGTATCAAACTAAATTCGACCACTTGAGGCTCACAATTTCATTCAAAAATGGGCACAGAAGCATATCGGAACTCTTGAAAGAAAAGCTGACAGTCATTAGCAGCAGGTTCCTCACTTTGTGCCCTAGCAGCCATCTATCGGAAGGCTACGAACATGGCATTAATGATGCCCTCATTTGAGCACCGTCATTATTAGCTGTGTGGTGCCAATGAAGCATTCTTTCACTTTTGCAAGAGAAAAACTTGGACAGTTGGTGGTTTATGATGTCCTATTTATGTATGCACATTTCTCAAGGTTTCATAACCTAGGGCTTTGACAACAACTTTGTCACACCCTAAATCCGAGGAGATGATGTGGCTAATTAATTAAGATAATAACATTGATTAAGTTTAAAACATAGAATTTTGTTAAAGAATTTTTAAAATAAAACTAGGATATCTTTAAAGAAACAATTTTAGAAATAAAATAACAAAATAAAACAAAACATCAAATTAAACATCAACCACAATCCAATGGAAAGGAAATAAAATGCATGAAAATAAATAAATTATTACATACCTTTGAACAGAAATACAACTAATTACAAATTAGAAGATAGCATAACTCGTGATCTCCACAAGCTACACCGATCCTCGTTCTATTCAGCAGCGTACTCGGATCCTTTTGGAGAGGTTAAGTAAAAACAAGAAAAACTATGAGTGAAAAACTCAGTAGGATTATCATTTAAAAACACAATATAATTGTTCAATAAAACTATTGAAACAAAAGGCAATGCAAATCACAGCATTTAACTCACCGTTTAACAACAACACATGATTTAACTTAAACCATAAACAAATTTAACACTTACATAAAGCACCGTGTAACACCACTAAAGCGGTCTAGATAGGGTTTTTAGGACTTACACCCTAGGACGCCCTCTATGTGACCTGAACTTTAAGGCTCTATCATGAGGTACAATCTTCTGATAAACTTATCGGATGGTATATAAAAACTTACCTTCAAGTCTTAAGTAAAGCATACATTCGAGGTACAATTCTTGAACATAGTAAAAAATAATTATATGGCCAAAAATGTTTCAAAACATGGCTCACAAGAAAGAGGGCAGAAATCATATTTATAAAGTCTTGAATTTTAAAAAAGTAAACTTTTAATTTTAGAATAATTCGAAATTGTCAATATTAGAATGATTACAAAGAAAATAATGTATCAACCAATATCAATTAAATGCCAAATTTGCCATATACTATACTATGTGATAATTTGCTATTAAGTTTAGCATATGACAAATTTGGCACTAAAATATTGTTATTTACACTCAAATGCCTTTTGTATATCAATTTAACATTGCATAGAAGTTGCTCTAGCAAAGATAGATCCATAAATAGGGCTCATGTTTTTATTAAGAGAAAATTACATGTTATGGCACATTTTTAAAAAGTGTGTTTATTCATACTATACTTAAAAAAGTTATGTCATATTACAATTCATCACTAGTAGATCCAGGTAGTAATAAGTAGGGACATGTGCTCCCACTCATTTTTTAAAATTTATTTTTATCTTGTTTTGTCATTCAAAATTTTAGTTATGTCTTTATTTTGAAAGAAAATTGCAATTGTGCTTCCACAATAGTGATTAAAATATAGTATTGTGCCCCATGAATTAATTGAGATACAATATTGTGCTTTCCAAAAATAATTGAAATTTTTTTTATTGCACTCTATGTTACAAGAAAAGTTATAATTATGCCCCACTCATCTATTGAAATGTATAGTTATCTATATATATTCATTCAACAATATACTATTTCTAATTTTTATATAATGCCCCAATTGAGAAAATGTTATAGCTCTACAACTGCCATTCATAATACTTGCTCAAGTTGGTATTTATAAAAGCAAGTTTTAAAAGATGATGTTTATAAAAATTCATATGGGTGGCAATACAGGTTCAATGTGAGAATACAACTCACTTGACCTAAATTGAGGACACAATTGACACGAAATTAACTTGAATTGATTCGATTTAGAATTTGTTAATAAAAAATATAAACAATTTTTAAATAAGATGAAAATTAGAATTTGTGCCCTAAACATGTAAAGTAAAGTGTATATAAGTTGATAGTAATAAAGTAACATTGTTTATATTAGTTATGACATAGACTTTTTAACTAAATGGATTATACATGGTTGACTCAAACCCGACACAAAAAATTAAGTAGACACAAACATGAGCCGAATTATCACCTCTTTAAGATGCTTTCTTTCTTCATTGAGGTTTTTGTATGTTTTCAAATTGTTTAATATGAACAAATTTATTTATTTTTTTTGCATATTCGATGATTAAAAAACTAATACTTACCAATAAAGTACTTTTTTAGTACTCAGCAATAAAATTGCCTAATCTTTATTGTGTATTCAAACATTTTTTTTGTTTAAGGTTATAATTCTAACTATATAATCTCAATTGTAAAAAATATAATACAAAAATTTACAACAATATAAAGTAATAATTTATTATGTTATAAAACTCTTTTATATATATATATATATATATATATATATATATATAGAGTAATAAGTGGTCTTAACAACAACAGAGTTTCAACTTTTTCTTGGCAGTACAATTAATTTTGGCTATTTGCATTTTCGGTGGAGGCCAGGCGTGAATAATTATGTTGACCAAAACGCAAACCGAAACATCACGAAACGCAAACAAAACGGCGCAAAATCCCACACGCACGGAAAATGCAAATATTTATCCCGTATAGCTTTTATTATAGCTTTCTTCGCATTTCCTTGAAATGAGAAACGGCGTTTAAAGCGGGCCGATATCACCCACATACAACAGAAAAAAGAGAGAGAAAGAAGAAAAAGACGACGAACGAAAGAGAAGAACGATAACAAGACTCTCTCACTCCTTTCTTCTGAGCCACTGCCCAGCCCCTTAAACTTTCTCTCTCTACATCTACCTTTCTCTCTCTTCGGAAACATCGTTATCGTTGTCCATCGAATTGAAACAACAAAAGCCCTCACAGCTCATCACTGTCGCGGGCTCTGATTCCTTGCCGATTTCGGGTTTTTCGGCCGCTGGAACCGCGAATCGATCGTCTGTGTTGGTGAGATTCTCGGCCGTCGTGGTGGATTTGAGACGGCCATGGCGATCGCAGCGGCCGTCATCGTGCCATTGGGCCTGCTTTTCTTCCTCTCTGGCCTTATCATCAATCTCGTTCAGGTATTTTGCTTCGATTTCTCTTCATTGGTTTAAGCGCTTCGATTTTCATGATTCTATTGAACGGATTAGGTTTTTCTTAGTGCGAATGCGTTCGATTGTGATTTCGTTCGTGATAGGGTTTGATCTTTTTTTCCTTTCTTTTTTGGTTTGAGACTTAATGTAGCATGTGGGGTGTTTTCTTAGTTTACTAGGTTTGTTGTTTGTTCTGATTTGATGGCAAATGAAACTAGAAATGGTGCCATTTACGTTTGCTTGTGTTGTTTTTTATTTTATCTGTAAACTTCGTATCTAAGCTTGCACGTGAATCTAATCTAGGTTTTCTCCCGAGTGTTTATGAAGTCTTACAGATTCCATTTGAAAGTTGAAGCATGTCAGTGGGGTTGAGAAAATTGAAATAGTCTTAAAGAGTGATTTTATATCACAATTATGATTGAGGAGGTCATTTTAGATTTTTCTTAATATGCTTTTACTTAAATAGAATGGTTTTCGGACTTGCAGTTGAAGATATCTGATATTTATTTATTATCTGAGTGTTTTTTAAGTAATCTGTTTAAGGGAGACTTCAATTAATCTGATTGATGTGAGCCATTTTTCCAGGCAATTTGCTTCGTGCTTATAAGGCCTCTGTCTAAGAGTACATACAGGAGGATCAACAGAGTGCTGGCTGAATTGTTGTGGCTGGAGCTTGTTTGGATTGTTGATTGGTGGGCAGGTGTTAAGGTGTTAATCAACTCCTTTTCATGTTATTATATAGAGATCTACGACCTTTAGTTTTGTTGATACATTGCACGGGCTCATCTATGGAGTTTATGTCCTAGAAAGGGTATGAATGGTTTAAACGCCTGTCCACATATCAAACTTGGATGTGCACATCTATAAGCTGATTTTTCCATGTGAAACTGAAGGCATGTTTAGGTTAAATGGTCTTGGGGATAGTCTAGCAATAAGAAAGATTTGTTGGAAGATTAGTGTAATATTTGTGGAGGTTGTATCTATCATCGAACTTGCATTTGCAATCTGTTGTATACCAGAACACCTCTCTACTAATGATGCCCAACAAAAACCAGAATAGGTTAAAAAGGAAAAAGAGAATGATTCTCAGGAGTTCTTTGAACTAGTTGGCTTGATTTTAGATTTTCTCATGGTTGATTTTCTTATTGCTGCAGATCCAGTTATACACCGATAGCAAGACTTTTCATTTAATGGGTAAGACATATATTCAGTTTGGCCTGGTATACAATGCATGGTGTTTCTTTTTGTTCAGGTATGTATGTGCTGGTGTCTTTGTATTTCCAGGTAAAGAGCACGCCCTTGTAATTTCCAATCATAGAAGTGATATTGATTGGTTAGTTGGATGGATATTGGCTCAGGTATGTAGACATATATGTGCATTCTTATACAACATGTCCACAAAATTACATGCAACTATATAAATTATAATCCCAAAATAGGCAAAGATATGTTGGGTTTCATGTAACTTGGTTGTGAGTCTGCCAGACAGTACTATTTTTGGTCCATCTTGAGTTCAGTTTCAAATATGTACTTAGATTTATGTCTGGTTTCCTTGTGCAGCGGTCAGGTTGCCTTGGGAGCACGCTGGCAGTAATGAAGAAATCATCAAAGTTCCTTCCGGTATGTATCAAGTTTGAAACTAAGATGTTTTGTCGGCATGCTCAAATGAAATCTTCGTGCCTATTTACATTTGTATCATACTTTTAAATAGAATAATTGGGCTGAAAACTTAAGTATTGTTTCCTATTTACAATTTCAAGTAATACACCATTCTTGGAATTAAAGCTAGAGATAGCTTAAATCAAACTCCTGATCGGTTGACATTAGTTATGAAATGTTGGTTACTTCTATTTCAATGTGATTTCACCATTAGAACTTACACGTCTTATTTTTTTGAATTTCTTCTTTCCTTCACTAATTTTGGGAGTAAATCCTTTCCACTAAATGTAGGTAATAGGCTGGTCAATGTGGTTCTCTGAATACCTTTTCCTGGAAAGAATCTGGGCTAAGGATGAAAGCACTTTAAAGGTATGGTGTGTATGGATATGTATTAAATATATGCATATGATCTTACATCTTCCTCTATGACAACATTCTGCATCTATTTGTTTCTACTTTTGCGCTGTCATCATTAATTCAATCTTGTGGGAGTTTCTGCAGTCGGGTATCCAACGTCTGAAAGACTATCCTCTTCCCTTCTGGTTGGCTCTTTTTGTTGAAGGAACACGCTTCACACAGGCAAAGCTTTTAGCAGGTCAGGAATATGCAGCCTCAACAGGGCTGCCCGTGCCTAGAAATGTTCTGATTCCTCGCACTAAGGTCAAACTCTTAATCCATTTGTTTTCAATGTGCACTAAAAGTAATACTACTGTATGCAAGAAGTGAAGAAAATCAACCTTTTTTTTTTTTTTAAGTTAGAATGCATTTTTCTTCTTTTGTTCTGGGGGTTGTAAGGACCATGAGAATTTGAGGGGTACATTTGGGACTGCGCATGATTAGCAGAAGCTCATGCCCTGCAATGAAGAATAGTATACAAATATGTCGTGGGTTCAGTTAGAGATCTTGCACATGTCAATTTTGTGTGAGAAAAGAACCAGAATGATGCAAAACCAAATTGTATCATAATTTTGAACATTGGAACTAATGCTTTCTTTTAATAGTGAATTGAATATGTTATGGGGCCTTTGTGTGTCATAGTAATTACACAATCCCAATTCCCAGCAAATAGAGTTGTATGTTTTGTTTCTTATTTTTTTAATTTTTAATTTTTTAAAGTAAAATAAAGTTGTATAATAATTTAAGATGTATTTAAATTTTTATCAGATATCTTCCTTCCACTATGGTATATGATGCTCTCGATACACGTGTGGTGCTAGATATCGTCTTACTTCATGTTTCTTTCAGGGCTTTGTTTCAGCTGTAAGTCACATGCGCTCATTTGTTCCTGCTGTTTACGATGTGACTGTTGCTATTCCCAAAACATCTCCTCCACCTACGATGTTAAGAATATTCAAGGGGCAACCATCATTGGTAAGCTACTGTACTTGAGATTTTTTTTAAGGCATCATTAAACATTGATTAAGCATGTGTTAGACATTCTGAAGTATCCTCGTTACCTTGCAATGCTAGTTTTTGTATTTTTTTTCTATGGTTCCACCTGCTCCCTTTTTCCCCTGGCGGGGAAGGGTTTATTCTGAGTATGTATGTAATCAGGTGTGGACATGCTAGTTAATATTTTTTTTCCTATTTTTATTTTCACATAAATAAACATGCTCAGCTGGTTGTACATTTACTGTCTTGCAGGTGCACGTGCACGTCAAACGGCATTTGATGAAGGATTTACCTGAAAGCGATGATGCTGTTGCGCAATGGTGCAGAGACACGTTTGTGGCCAAGGTGATTACTTTGAAGGTTTTTTATGGCATTTATTCATCCTACGGTAATGCATATGTCGAAATGCATGTGTCTGTAAAATGAAACTAAAAAGCTATAGCGCTATACCTGCCAGTTTCCGAATTTATTTTTCATTGATTTGATACTGCCGGTAGTAGTTCGTATACCTTTTCTTTTTTCTTTTTTATTTTTTTATTTTTTTTTTAACCAATTGCCTTGCGGTTTGCTTGTGAAATACCAGGATGCTTTATTGGATAAGCATATAGCTGAGGACACCTTTGGCGATCAACAATTGCAAGACACGGGGCGGCCAATAAAGTCTCTTTTGGTGGGAAACTTTCTTCAAATAAAAATCAACTTATAAACCTGATTCTTTCTGCCCAAAAGGCTCAGCTATTCTCTACTTTACTATATTCTGGGGTGTTGTAGAGTTACCGATCCAACTTCCTTTCAACAGGTTGTTACATGTTGGGCGTGTCTACTTGTTTTCGGGGCTCTGAAGTTTCTCCAATGGTCTTCACTCTTGTCCTCACGGAAGGGCATTGCATTCACGGCCTTCGGTTTGGCTATTATCACCGGCCTCATGCAGGTATTGATTCGCTTCTCCCAGGCAGAGCGTTCTCCAGCCAAGGTGGCCCCGGCAAAGCACAAGAATGGCGGAGAGACTTCCGAGGATGCTGCAAGACAAGACAAACAGCATTAAAGTTACTGTTGCATTTTCCACATGCGTTTTGTAACCAAGCTACAACATCATCTGAGGTCATCATTGTTATGGAACTTGGTAGACATGTAGCTTTATTTTTTTATGTTTGTCTGGCCCTGTTTACCTTAGTGTGACCTCATTCTTAAAGCGTTTCTTCAATATTAATGTTCTCTTTTTTGTACAACACAAGGTGTATACATGTCATTTCATTTCTTTATTTGCTTGTCTACTAGGATAATCTTCAGTTCAAGTGATGCATTAAAGGGAGCTGTAGAATTAACAAATTTTGTGGGGCCGTAGAATGAACAAGTTTTGGCTAGTATCTATATGCCACACAGGCCGTTGAGGTGTTTTTTTTTTTTTTTGTTTTTGGTTATAGCTATAGATGACTCACACTAGCAACTTTTGTTTAAAAATGTATTTTAATGTGATAAAGCTGTATCTTAAGGCCAAAAAAAAAAAAAAAAAAAAAAAGACGGAGAAAAAATAAAATTATGAGTCAAGCAGGAAAACATTGAATTTATATTCAACTTTCCACGTCCTTTTTTCTTTTAACGGGAAACGCGTAAACGTTTCTTTCGTCTTAAGAATAGGGTAACGTTTTTTTTTTTTGTCATAGGTTTGAAATTGTAAAAATTTGAATTTGAAGTTTCTTTTGTCTTAAAAGTACAATAACTTTTGTTTGTTCATAGGTTTGAACCTGTGAAAATTTAAATGTTTTTTGTTCAATCTATGAATATAAAAAAGGTCATAAGGTTACATGTCATAAGCTTCGTTATCTGTAAAGTCTTCTTTTAAGTAGGCGCCTCTAATTTTGTTAAACTAAGGAAAAAAATCAACTTTTGTATTTCTTGATTGATTTTGGATAAATTATTGTTTGCTCTCGATAAATATAAAATATTAATAATTTGTTAATTTTCAATCACGTAAAGTACGGATTCTTAATTGTTAAAAAAAATGCATATATAATCTGTATACTCTAACTGGGGACATTCAGCAGAGGAATGCTTTTCAAAAGTTAATTTTGCATATATATATATATATATATATTTATTTATTAAGTCTTTTAGCTTAAATTTTTTCTATTAAATGAGATGTAAAAGCCATCTTTCGAAAATTTTTTATCCACTCTCTGATTTTTATCCTGCGAACCAAAGGAAAACTACTCGAATAACACATACATTCTATGTCCCCAATTCTAAATAAGAAGACTAATCCTCCAACGAAGTGAAATAACCCTTATACCCTATGTTTTAAGTATATTTAGAAAATTGTTTTTTATGCTTCTCAAATATAGGTTTCCCAATCACGTTTGGTACACAAATTCATACCTTTATTAGTCAACACTTTGTTTTGATTTAAAATACCCAAATTACCCTTAAATAGATTAAGAACATAAAAATGCCTAAAAGAAAAAAAGATGAAAAAGAAAAACCTGTTTTTAGAAGATCCTTATTTTCATTTTGTTGGGTCTTTTTTTGTTTTTTTATTTGTTGTGTAAAAGGGTATTTTAGCATTTTAATGCCAAAAATGAATATTGACCCAAAAAAAAGGATTGGATTTGTGTATTAAATGTAGGCTGAAGATATATATTTGATAAGATTAAAAATTGAAAGTATACTTTTATAAATAAGCTTAAAATACAAGATACCAAAAGGTTGTTGATGCTCGATTTTTTCACAACGCACAAGCACAGCCCATATCCGTGATATGGTCCGACTTATATTTTATGATATTTGTAGTCACACTATTGCTTCCTTTTTTTTTTTTTTCTTTCTCCATATGTAATTTTCTATGTTTATCTTTTATATGCAGGGAAGATGCCAAACGTATAGCTTTTAAGTTGACAAAAATCACTGTGGCGGACATTATAGAGAGTATGCGAGTAATTGTATCGAGCCATTTTTCTGTAGGACTAACCAGATTCTTTATACGCTAGAAATGAAGTTTTACAAATGTATTTCGTCGAAAGACTGGAAGAGAAGACTGCGTAAAACATTTGTTAAGGAGCTAAACGATGCAATAAACGAACATTTGAAGTTGATTAAGAGAATCAGGGAAATAGAATATTTCTCACCGATTTCATAGTCTGAGGCCCGACACGAGGGAGATGAGGATTTTTCTTCCAATAGGTCTCAACCTGAAGAAGACGAGGTGGACGATAATGAAAGCAGTGAAGAGTCAGAGGACCTCGGTTTGAATGCATGAAAACAAAAGCAGCGAGGTATAGATGAGATTAATTATGGAGATGATTCTGAATTGGAAGTTAATGAAGCGAATCCATCGGCTGGATCTGGGGGGCGGGAATGAGAGGAATGTAATGAGGATGATGAGATTGACACTGTGGATGCTAAATCAATAACCAAGAGAAAGAAAGGCACCATAAAAAACCGGGTGATATCAAAGGACCTCGACGGATTTAGCTTAAATATTTGTATCAAATTGGAAACTGATGAAGCTGGACTATGCTGGCTCAAATACTTTCAAATTGAGTGTCTGCTGCAGCATTGCGCTTATTCATCTTGCACTAACACAATATCGGAACCTTGACTTTCTTGCTTCCTTGGGAATGAAGGTATCAAGTTTTTCTGTAAAATGGTTTGACTCTCATGTGTCAACTATAATCACTATCCAATTCTTATGTTCTTTCATTCATGGACTTATTTTTCTTCGGTGGTACAATTATAGGAACACAAAATAAACAAGTGAAGTGAAGATGCACCGAAATTTATTGTTTTATTCTACCCAAGAGTTTTGAAAGTAAGTGTTTTATTGATTTTCACTTTGATTTGAAGTTTAGTTATGAGCTTTACCTACAACTTTTCCTCGCTGAACGTGCCGGCTCGTATGAAAAACATGTCCTCTCGAACTGCAGCTTTCATATAGTCTTGCAACTTAACCATCGTTTTTCTGGTGTCATTTTCGGTATGATTCACAGTTTGAAAGTCATATTGATCGAAATCATGTGTGTAGATTGCTCAGGAGACAGCCAAGAAGGTTTATATGGAACGCTCTGGGATGATTGATTACTGTGAAAATATTACTTGCAAAGAAAGTCAAGTTATTTAGGAAGGACATTCCACTCCAAGTCCTACGGAATGGAAGCAGCCAGAGAAACTATCATTAGGAAGATAACTAATGTCTTCAAGTCCTATGGAATATCTGTCAATATTCCGGCACGTGATGCTTATTGCCAACTTTATGACCCACACCGGTGGATATCGGGCAATGAGCGGGCATGGTAGCATGGCAGCTCCAACCTCTCCTTTTAGTAAAATGCCCTTCGAGACTGCTTCCAATAGTTGATGCGACCTTTCATCTTGAGATGGCTGACTTGGAAACTCCGTCTGCTCGAATATGCCTTGCATTGCCTGCAAAGGTTGGTACTGGATGTTTTGATTGATACAGGAGTTGGAACTTTGATGTAGAGACTTGGACGTTACAAGAGTTTGAGAGCTCTCTTCAATCCAAGGTCAAGCTCTCTCTCCTTCCTTCGTCTCTCTGCATTGTTTGGCCAGCCATTGACCATCCCGGAGGTTTGCTGGCTGATGAGTCATAAAATTATTTTTCATGATGTGTACTCTTCCTCTTCCAATATACATATTGAATAAGGTCGGAAAAAAAGTAATTTGTCTTCACAAAATTAAACGTAATCTATCTTCACAAAATTAAACATGCCATGGTAATTAAGTAATATTAGTTAGTTCAAAAAAAATTAAGATAGATTTGTGTTGTGTATCATTGTTTATAATATATATATATATGGATGAGTTTTGAATAGTTACATCTTCACCTGTAGTTACCGATCTAATTAAAGAAATAAGTGTATATCTTAGTTACATGAAACGACATAGTTTTTATATGAACTGCTATAGCAACTGACATTATTATTGACATTAAGTATTGATTAAAAAATAAATCAAATCTTCAGTAGATTGTTAACCTTAAGTATTGATTAAAAAATTATTTATCTCAAATCTTTTTATAAATGTGAACAATTAACAGTACTAATAACACTGGCCAAGATTTTCCGCAATCTTCATCATTTCTTCTATGTTCATCTTTTGTAATGAACTAGTGTGAGAACACGTACTTTTGTACGTGCAACTGCTTAAAGCTTTTACAATATTCATTTAATCATTTTTGGCTAGTGCTTTTATGACATTCCCTTGACAATTTTAAAAAGACGAATTTAAAACCAAACGTTTATTGACACTGAAGGTGTAGATAGTGTATTTTTTATCCCCTATATTTTTTATATTACACTAATATCATGTATATATATATCCATCCATTCATGAAGGCCTCTTGCTCAATTTTTCAAATTGTCTTCAATACAGTTGTACTATACCAAATTTCTAATGTATTATATATATATATATATATATATATATATCTTTTTTCTTTTTTAAGAATGTATTATGTATATCTACAGATCTAAACTTAGTCTTATGTTTTCTAAATTCAGGCCTCAATGTCTCCTAAATTCAAGTCTCAATAGATTTCTTTATAAAGCTTTTCTTTAAAGAAAAAAGATAGAGCCCTAAAATATATATCGAGTCTTAAACATAGAGCCTTACACACACACACACACACACACACACACACACACATATCACTTTCTAAAAATTGAAATTTTTTTCTTCAATTTTTCAAGCTTTCATTTTTGTTGATATACATACTTCTTCTTAGTGCTTTTAGGTCTTAGACATCTATATGTCTATACAACTTTATATATTTTTGTAAAACAAAAAATTTATTAATTTATTATTGTCGTATCTCATTTGAGTTATTTGGCTTGTTAACCTAATTAATTAAGAATAAATATATTTAGGTAGAAAATATGAATAAATATATCTTAATTTGAATAGGCCCTCTTAAAATTTTTTTTCCTAAGGTCCCAAAGTTTTTTGAGCCAGTTCTAGGTATAAAGTTCAAATTCTTCATCTCTGAAATTAAAAAAATAGAGAACAAATAGTAAAAATATATTAAACCCTATTTTTTAGTCGGTCAAAATTTTTGTGGTATGATTAAAAAAACTAAAGAAAAAAACCTCTTCTATATATATAAAATGCTAAAATTTATCGTATTTTCTTTTAGAAACCTTATTTTATATCTTTTAAAGCGTTAAGATTTGTTTTTGTTTTTTTTATTAGATAAAATTCATGTCTTATTCTATTTTTTTAATCACACAATTTATACGGA
The DNA here is from genome assembly GCA_946598075.1 of Artocarpus hirsutus. Lineage (NCBI taxonomy): Eukaryota > Viridiplantae > Streptophyta > Magnoliopsida > Rosales > Moraceae > Artocarpus > Artocarpus hirsutus. Next base: position 4,397 of record CAMOHE010029549.1, on the reverse strand, counting down.
AAAAAAAGAAAACAAAGAATAAAAATTATAGGTAAAACAAAAAAAAAATTTATGAAGACATTTTGAAATTTGAGGATGACAAAATGAGTCACTTACGTAAATGCAAAACATCTATACAAGCTTTTTTAGAAAAAAAAAAAAAATACTTTACATGAATTTAGAAAAAAAAATAAAGAGAAGTGGTTGGGGAAAAAAGGCAAAAAGCTCTGGAACAAAACAAAGCATAATAGTTACTGATTAATAATGATTAATGATCTATGAATCTATAGTGAACATTGTTCTACCTTTTTTTAAAAAGAAAAAAGAATGTAAGTTGCAATCACCAGTCTCCTGGTATTGTACTAATTATAAATTGGTTGGCATCTATATGTAATCGTGTGATTATTATTCATAAGTATGGTAACTTTCAATTAATCCTATATATCTCATCAAATTATAAGAAATCATGTAATAAATATTTAATTAAATTTTAATAGCTTTTTCAAAATAAAAAGCAATATTAGCAAGTTACAAACAAGTTGCTCTCCTCAATCATATACAAAGAGAAATCTAAATTAAATGCACATTAATTATCAGAATATTTTTTGGTCAATTATCTAGTTTGTTACAACCACAAGATTTATATTTAACAGTTAATATAACAGTAACCATTGAAGACATAATCATTGAAACTACACTTATATGTATATATTTATATATACTATGGGGTCTATAGCCCTCACTTTATTAAAAAGATTTGAAACTATTAGGATTTAAATTCTGATGGATAGAGACATTGTAAAGTAAAGTTCGTCACAATGTAAAGCTCTAACATACTATAGTATTAGAGTTTAAACTATGAGTTCTAACTTTTCTCTCAAACATTCTAACTATTTTATTATAAAAAAAGAAATATATAATATCATTAGCAGTCATGTTAAAATATAACAAAAAATTTCTATATATTTTTTTGGGAGGAAATAAGATTTTAAATATTTTACATATAACAAAATTGAAATTATTATGATAATACTATAATTTTTGCTATCGATAGATATAAAGATTTGGGGTAATTGGACGAAAATCTTTAAAGGATAAATAGTTTTAGAGGTCCTTAAATTTTAACATTGTGACATTTAGTCCTTTAATTAATTTAATAAGATAATATAGTGATGGCCAAAGCGGTGATACTATGATAGTGAAGCAATGCAATGTGGCTAATCGGGTGAAGTAACTGGTAGGACAGTTACGGGGTGGTTTTGTTACAAATAGGGTACAACAAGGTCAGTGTTGTGGAGAAGAGTGCCATAGGGTGAAGGCTGTTATGATGCTTTCCATTCAAATTTTAACCGTGACTAATAGATAGGACTATTTTGTTATAAAAAACTAATTCAAGGACTATTTTAACCTATTAGATTAGTTCAAGGATCAAATTGTAACAACATCAAAAGTTCACGGACTATTTTAGCCTATTAAATTGATTCAAGGATTAAATTACCACAATGTTAAAAGTTCAAATATCTTTAAAGCTATTAATCTTTTTTTAAAATTAGGAAAATGATTGGTTAGTGATATATTGAGGTTAATCAATGATATTCTATAGTTAACTGGTAATGTACTGATTATGATTTATCATTGATAAACTTGGTAGCTTATTGCTGCTTAACTTGATGGTTTATCATTAATAAATTAATATTAGTTAGTAATTATTCAATATTACTAAATAATTTAACGGATTATTAATGATAAATTATTAGCAAATTAATGATAAACTATAGTTAATCAATGATGTAGATATTAGTCCATGATGTATTGCTGTAAATAAATAAATAAATAAATCAATAAATAAATAAATAAATAAATAAAAGGTCAATTTTTTTATTTTTAAAAAATCGGTCATTTTATTTAAAGGAGGTAGACAAAATAGACCATTACATATTTTTGTTTATAATTTTAGTCATCTATAATATCTATACAAGTGACAAAGGGCAGCCTTTTTTTTTTTTTCCTTCTTCTGCTTTTATCCCATTTTTATTTTTGTTTTTGTTTTACTCATGCCTCTTTGCTTTTGTCAAAATAATCTTTTTAGCTTTTGTCAAAATAATCTTTTTAAGAGAAAAACTACAATAAAACCCATAAAAAATTCTCATTGATAAGAACCTTTTTGTACCATTGGATTTAAATTTATCGGCAAAAAATAAAAGAGCTTATTTTTGTACTATCGGATTTAAATCTAATGGCAAAAAATAAAAAAAAATCTAAAAATAGTAAAAAATGAAAAAAAAAAGTTGCCACCATCAAGCATTTTGGATCTAAGCCGAGATCCCTACCACCACTAAGGCCAATGTGGTGACCCTCCTTCTCTGCTTCTAACAATGCCCTCAACAATATCAATAGCAACGACTAAGAAGCCCAATGAAGGCTTTGAGTCAAGATTTTGTCAAGGCCACGACCCTATCATGATGGTTTACGCCGCATTCCATCTCCTCTCACAAGCCGTGGCCTTTGGGTCTCGAAGGTCCATCGTACTTCACAACCTCAACATCCCTTTGGTTGCCAACGAAGATGGGATTTGGGTCATTGCTTTTTTTTTTTTTTTTTTTTTGGGTAGCTAGTTTACGACCTCTCTTTATCATAGAACTCCATTGTGTAGAGATTTTGTAGATGTCGTGTGGAGGCAGGGTTGTTAGATTAGGTACTTTAAGAATTAAATGATGTAATAGGTTTTAGAGATGTTTGATCAATAAAGATCTTAATAATTATTTCATGTATCAATTATGTTCTCTTTATGTTAATTTATGCTGAATGAAAAATAAGCAAATAAAAGTCTGAGATTGCCAATCTAAATCGTTAAGATTATGCATATGATAGATAGATTATGCAAAAGACTAAATCTTAAGGTTACAGTCTAAATATATAAGGTCTGTAATTGAGAGAATAAAGTTGGACATTATATTCATGTTAAGATCGTTATGTTCTCTATATCTCTGATAGGAGATGACTTGTCTTGGTCATTACAGTTGGACTTTGCATGTAGAAACATTGATGAGTTGTCATTGATGATGATATATTGGATCGGGACAAAGTTAAATTGATTTGATTAATAATTCTATTTGTTTAAATCAATTCCTTTTAGACAATCATATATGTTACAACTTAATCCTGAAATGAATAAGTAGGCATGTGTTCTTAATTTGTGTCTTTTGATGTACCAAAGGATAACATACCTAAATTATATGAAGGTACATAAGTAAGTATATTGGAAACATGACTCTTGATTGATGTAGACTCGTTATTTATGGATATAAAATTCGTAACTCTTTGGTAGAGTTACTGATATTCTCTTATAGGTATTATCCTATAATTGAAAAACTGAAACACTAAACCATTTAAATACATAGGTGTAACCAAATGCTATACTATTTGTATTGATGGCATGTTTAACTATGGCAAGATAATGGTACATAAGATAAATATAATCGGGAAGGTAAAACAGAATTTATCCTTAAGTTGATTATAAATATCCTATAGGGATGTTACACATAATGTATATCATGGATGCTTAACTTATTGAAATTTTGTAATTTATATATAGTTCGAGAGTGTAGCTCTAAACTTTAGTAGAATAGCTTTAGAGTTGATAACTATAAAATATATATGTTAGGGATATGTTATCTTATAATTATAGGAGCTTGATATATTAGTGGAATTGCTTTAGAGTTGATAACTATAAAATATACATGTTGGGAATATGTTATTTTATAATTATAGGAGCTTGATCTATATATGTCTATCGAGTCCCTTTTGCTATGTCACATGTTTTCCTGTAACAATATGACTTATTTTTCTGACATATTGGTAACATATATTAATTCTGAAGATTGGATAAATTCAAATAATTGGATTTAATAATATATATTAATTTATTGGTTGAATTAATTTTATAAATTAATTCAATATAAACATATTGAATTATTTAAATATATATTTTATTTGAATATAAGATTATCTGTATAAAACAGTTTTAATCAGATAACTTCTGCATTAGGTTATTTGAATTAAAACTGAGGCTTTATAAAAGGTTCTGGGGTCAAATAGAATAGATAAAAATCCAATCGGGTCAAAACTAGTGAACCAATAGGTTGGGTGGCTTGCTTAGAGTTTAGGTTGGGTGGCTTGCTTAGAGTTTTGAAAACCTATCACTAAGTTAACCTTTATAGGACGATCGGCCCCACTACACTAGGAGTGGTCGACTTGTGGCGTCTGGCCCGGGCGTACTCCCTCAAGCCTCCATAGGACCCACCTTGCGGGGCCCTCGAACTTGTGGCTCTTATTGGTAGACCATCCCCGTGCCGCCCACTCATCCGTACTGTCCCCTCTGGGGCCCTCTGGCCACTCAGGGATTTCTTTCGCGTCCC
>CAMOHE010029548.1:37644-51803 GCA_946598075.1 Artocarpus hirsutus | reverse complement strand
AATCACCCATCATAAAACAAGTTACACATACTCATTATAAAACGAAGAAATCATACCCATGATCCACAATACAAACTTCACGGAATAAACAACAAAATCAACAACTATTTATCAATTTCAGATTAATTATATATCACAATCAACAACTATTTCTCACTTTCTACAAAAAAACTTACAATTTAGGCTGAGATTAAGGAGGTGGAGGCGGAGAGAGACGGCGACGGCTGATTCAGACGGGTCTGTGTTTGTATTTGTGAAGTGTGTTTCTGAAATGTGTCTGAATGCCAAGACTAGGAAGGGGTTTTAAGTAAGATACTACGACGGTTTTCTAAAAAAATCGTCGTGAAAGATACCACGATGGTTTCTCAAGAAAACCGTCGTGGTATCTCAAATGTACCACGACGGTTTTTGGAGAAAACCATTTGGTATATGAAGATACCATGACGGTTTCTCGTCAAGGTATCTGAAATGTACCACGACGGTTTTCTCGAGAAACCGTGGTGGTATCTTCATATACCATGACGGTTTTCTCCAAAAACCGTCGTGGTACATTTGAGATACCACGACGGTTTTTCTAAGAAACCGTCGTGGTATCTTCACCCCATTCCACGACGGTCTTCGTTTTCACGGGCGTAATTTGCCACATATTTTTGACCTTACTACGATAGTTTTTAGGAAACGGTAGTAAAATAAAGGTCGTGTAATCAATAATTTTTTATAGTGCGTTTGCCAAAGGCAAAATGAAATTTCTCCTCCTATAAGGGTGAAAGATGAGACGATCTACATGTGTATCTAAATTCCTTAGAGATTTAGTAGCGGGAAAGAATCCAGTTAATGTTTTAAAATTTATCAATAAAGATGGTCATATGTAGAATCTGGCATATATATATATATATATATGTATATATCCAAATTAATAACATGCTCCATAAAAAGAAAAATATCCAAATTATATTATACACTTCTTGAGATGAGGCCAACAATATGAAGATTTTTTATAGATTAATGGACAAATCAAAGAATTAAGTCTTTCTTACAACTGCTAGTTTCATTTTTGATTTGGTGTTGATTACTTTTAAAGATTAGATCATTTTGAATGTGCAGATCATTGTTGTACTTCCAAACGAGAGAGGAGTCGTTAGTGTTTGATGTGATGGTTTTGGGCTAAATAATTTTGCAAGCCGCCTCAAATATTATATAAGTGCATATATATAGGCATTGTCTTATTTAAACGCACGACCGTCCGCCCCGCCTATGAAGAAGCAGAAGTCAGGGACAAGTGCTGTGCCAAGTGAAGGTGTGTCAGATTCCTTACCTGGTTGCGTGACACTTGACAGGCAATGAGATATGTTGGCAGCAATTTGGCTAGAGACAGCAGAGCACGTCAGGGAATAAGCAAATATAATATGGGTTTGAAGGGCTTTGTGGTAATTTTGGCTGCTAGGAAAATAGGCTGATAGGCTTTGAAAGAAATGTAAAAGCAGATGTCCAATGACATGGAAATAAAAGAACATTGGTTTTTGCATCTCTAGTCATAATGATGTAACCAACTACTTTGGAAAGGATGTAACTGATGTTGAAATAGAAATTATTAAGAAGTGAAATGTGTTAAAATATGAACGACATGGTAAAGAAATTGTTTTGAAATTTGTAGATCAATGATGACTTAAATGTAACATTTTTGCTAGAAGTTGATATCTATCGTCTGAAGCGTGGCATGAACTAAAATGTTAAATTAAAGATGAAGCCTATGGAAATTAGTTTGTCGTGTATCCTACTGTTCTTTTTAGTGTATGCCCCATGAGTATAGAGTCCCAAAATGTATGAAGCTATTCTTATCAAGCTCATAGGTGGAAAAAACTGGTTGCAAGAATCAATGGAAGCACCTATTAGTCATCATTGGTAATGATGGTTATATCGATATAAAAAATGTAAAAGGAAGCAACAAAGTTCTTGTGACTCTTACTTTGTTTTGGTTGCGTAAAATTTGTTAGACAATGTCCTAAGAAGTAAAATATTGTAATATGTTTTTAGAGACATTTTATCAATTAAGAATTTATTTATTATTCATATATCAAAGTTATCCTCATTATATTCATTTCTATTGAATGTATGATAAACAAACAAAAGTCTGAGACTATCGATCTAAACCTTTAAGAATTATGCATATGATGACACAAATCTTAAAGGTGATAGTCTAAATCATAAAATCTGCAATGGAAGGAATAAAATTAGGAGCTTTATTATGCTAAGATTGTTGTGTTGTCTACATCCCTAGTGAGCGATGACTTGTCTTGGTCATCAAAGTGGGACTCTGCGAGTAGAAACATTGATGCATTGTCATAGGTGATGATGTATTAGATCGGGACAAAAGGTTAGAATGATTTAGTTAATAATTTCGTTTGTTCAAGTCAATTCACTTTAGACAATCATATGTGTTGTATCTTAATCCTAAAATGATTAATAGACCCATATTCTTGACTTATGTGTTTTGATGTAGCAAAAGGTAACATCTTAATTTAATGATGGTACGTATACTGGTACATTAGAGGCATGACTTTTGATTAACGTAGACTCGTTATTCATAGACATAGAATTCATAGCTCTTTTTGTAGAGTTAATGATATTCTCTTATATGCATTGTCCTATAATTGGAAGACTAGAGTGCTCAACCATTTAGATACATAGGTATAACCGAATGGTATACTATCTATGGATAATAAGTATTCCAATGGTGTGATAATGGAATATAAGATAAAAATAATCGGAAAGATAAAACAGAATTTATCCTTAAGACAATTATGAATATCCTATGAGGATTTAACATATTATGAAATGTCATGGACGGTTAGCTTATTGGAGCTTTGTAATTTTATATAGTTCAAGAGTACAGCTCTAAGCTTTTAGTGGAGTAGCGTTAGAGTTGATCATTATAAAATATGCATCTAGGATAATGTATTTTATAATTATACATGCTAGCTCATAATAAATACTGTAACAATACGGTGTGTTTTCCTACATATTGCTAACTTATGCTAAATTATTAGATTGGTTAAAATTCGAGTTAATTGGATTTAATAATTTATGTTAGTTTATCAGTTGAATTAATTTTGTGAATTAATTCAAGATAAACATGTTGAATTATTTGGATAATATTTTATTTATATGGGTTTATCTATACATGACAGCTTTAATTAAATAACTTTTCTATTAAGTTATTTGAATTAAAATTGGTACTCTATAAAGGATATCTAGGTCAAATAAAATAGGATTTATCTAATTGGTTGACATTGGATCAATCAGATCAACTTGAGGAGTTCAAATTAGGTTGAACTTTGGGATCGTCAAAGCGCAATCGATTGCTCCTTTGTATCACGATCGACTACAGCAGGTAAAACAACATACACGTTTCACTTTTTTTCATTTAAAGTTGATTCAAACTTGAATTTTCAGGCCTAGTCTGATAAGGTTTAGCCCTAAATTTGACCACTATAAACAGGGGGGGTGAGGTTTCTTAGTTATTCATCATTTGAGAAGCATAGAATGATAATAAAGTGAGAGAAACTCTGAAATTCGCTAAGATCTATTGTTCAACATCAAGAACCTTAGCTCTAGGTCTTCTCAAGTGGTTGGAAAGAGAGTCGTCGGAGGAAAAGCTGGATGACATTTGACCACCCACACTCTAATCATGGATAGAAAATAGCAAAGAAGACCAGTTAGTTGAGGCTCTTTTAGAACGTTCTTCTCTTCACATATTGCTGGTACTTTTCGGTTCACAAAAGAGGTTAGTAAGATTTGTCATTTTTTTATGTATTCAGCATTTCAAACTTGTGTTTTGAAAAATACTTTGATTTAGTTTTTTTAAAATTTTCGTGCATATTGTTTTCCAACAATTTGTATTAGAGACTAGTTTGTACATTGATTTTACGAGTTTGTAATCATTGAATATACATGAATTATAAGATCTTATTCTTTCTTATGGATGAATTTAATTTTTTAGAGAGTTGGCACTCTATGTCATGAGATTATGTGGTGAATGTCTATCAATTAATTATGCTTGATTAAATTTATATTTTATTTATTTATTAATTAATTGATTTTTGCCGGTTGTGCTTCTTTAGAGGTTAGAATTTGTATACAAGTTTTTCATGTAATTAGATGGTAGTCTATCCTCATCGTCTAAGATTTATTATTTTAATTTTAATTTGTAAAATTTGTATTAAAATAATTATTCGAAGTGTAGACGGATTTAAAAGATGGAGATGATTGGAGTTCTATTATTTTTCTACATTTGTAAATTTTTATGTTTTTGAATTATTGAAAATAAAATTAAAAAACTACTTTCTACACTATTTCTAGAAAAATACTAGTTCATGCTTAGTCGACAGGCTAAACAATTCGGATCGATAGGCCAATGGTTGTAGATCGATAAGCCGATCTGAAAGTTCGATAGACTGGTAGCAGGGTAGAACAAAGGTGCATTTTTGGGTGCAGTTTTTAATTTTGTTTTTAAGATAGTTCTGAGAAATATGAAATTTTATAATCACCAAAAAAATAAACCTTTTGATCTATGAGAGATTGACGAATAGAAGATGGATGCTACATGAAAAAGGATACAACAAGAAGATATAAGATGAAGAATCAATAATATGTTTCCATTGATCTTTTGCAATCTTTTTTTTCTTTTCTATAGGATGGAACTTTGATATTATAGCTATTTATTATTTTGCTTGTAGTTTTGCTTATTTGCATTATAATATAATTTACCATGTATGTTGATAACATGCCATGTAGAATAGGGAGTGTCGTTGATTAAAATTTATTCATGCATGTTAACTTAAAACCTTGACTTTTAAAATATTGAGTAGGAGAATGTTTTCGAAGAGAGGACCTAAGGCCTCTATCACTGATCCATAGGTAACACATGGTGGTTTCGATCCCAAGGAAGGGATTTCACCATGTACTAGGTTAGATCTCCTATAGGATAATTTGCTTTAGCATGGTTTATCATTGATCACCCTAAGGTGGTGATCATAAACCATGGATAATGTAGTTGAAATGATGGTTATACACTTAAGATTAATTTTGTTATCGACCTCCCCAAGGAGCTCTGTTAATGAAATTAATGGCCAAAGAAATGATTATTAGTATATGATAGATTAGATGGGTCTTGGATGGTATATATTAATCGAAGGTAATCTATGTTCCTAATTGAATTTGGCAAGTCACCCCAAGGTGGCTTGTTGTATTCTGAGTTAGAAATTATTGTTATAAGGTTGTGATATTTTCAAGGTCTTGACACATAAGCACAATTGTATGTTTACTTGTTTGTATTATCTCACTAAACTATTGTGGAATGTTTGCTTATATTAAGTATATGGATCTTTATTGTAGATTAAAATTTCTAAAAATGCTTTATTTTTTATACTCGATAAGAACATGTTAACTAGCAAGAATTATAATGATTTGAAATAGAACCTAAATATCATCCTATCCTTTGAAAAATTGAAATTTGTGTTAACCACACTATGTCCTGTTGCACCTACTGGTGAATCCACTAACAAACAAACCCAAGTGTATAATCGCTGAGGAAGCTGTTGATTAGGCCCACTGCTATATCATGGCTAGGATGAATAATATGCTACAAGCTCAACATGAAGATTATAAGACTGCTCAACAGATCTTAGATAATCTTGATGAGATATTTGGAGGCCAAGCCTTGACAAAGCAACAAAGGTTTCTTTAGAAGTTCCTTAACTGCAAACAAAGACTAGGGACTTTTGTGAAGGTGCATATGATGTTGGTCACAGGTTACTTCACTGAGGTTCAAACCCATGAAGTTAACATTGTTGCTAAGTCATAGATGACTATGGTCTTTGAAGCTTTATCTAAGGAGTTCATTCTGTTTATACCTTCATGTAACTTGAGCAATAGATAGGATGTGACCTTAACTGAGCTGATAACACTGTTATAGGAGTTTGAAAATTTGATCAAGGAAGCTCTTGCTAGTGGTGAGGCGAACTTGGCAATTGTATCTATTCCAATTTCATTTTTGAGAATAGAAAGATGCAAAGGGCCAAGAATGATAAAATTTATCTTCCGACAAATGGTAAGGATAAGAAGAAAAATAATAAGAACCTAAAGAAACTAAAGTGTTTTTTCTACAAAAAGGTTGGGCACATAAAGAAGAATTGTAATAGCTTCCTATCTAAAGGAAGTAGGTATAAACTTCTAATAATTGAAACTTGTTTAGTCGAAGAATCAAGTGACACTTGGGTCATAGATTCTAGTGCGACTAATCATATCTATGTTTCTTTAAAGGGATTTAAGGAAACAAAAATTTTGCTACATGAGCACTCCACGCTTTAGATGGGCAATGGATCCTTAGTTTTGGTTGAAGTAGTGGGAGACATCCATCTTTACTTTGGTAATTATTGGACTTTGTTTTTGAAAGATTGTTTTTATATTCATAAACTTAAAAGAATTTTAATATCTATTACTTGTTTATTTAAAGACTCTTATTCAGTCTCTTTAATTAATAAAGTGATTCATACAAACAAATCTTTTATTTGTAGTGGATGGATACAAAACAACCTATATTTTAAGATGGATTCATTGCTAAACACTGAGGTCGATGATAATTCTAAAAGACTTTAACCTTCTCACTCTAATTAGATTTATCTTTGGCATTTACAATTAGGTCATATTAGCCTGAATAGGCTTCAAAGGTTGGTAAGGGATTGACCTTTAAGTCATTTAAATGTGGAATCTATACCATAATGTGAATCTTGTTTGAAGGGCTAAATGATCAAAAGACAATTTGGGTTTAAGGGTAATAAGACCGAAGGGATTTTAGAATTTATGCATAGTGATGTTTGTGGTCCTATGAACATTAGGGCACATGGAGGGTAGAAGTACTTCGTCACTTTTATTGATGATTACGCAAGATATAGGTATGTCTACCTAATGCATCATAAAAGCGAAGCTTTTGACAAGTTTAGGGAGTTTTGGGCTAAGGCAGAAAGCAATTAGGTAAACCCAAAAAGGTACTTTGATATGATCGAGGTAGAGAATACCTCTCCGATGAGTTCTTAGGACACTTATTAAAGAATAGGATCTTATTCTATTTGAATACGCCAGGAATTCCCCAATAGAATGGCATAATTGAGAGAAGGAATAGAACTTTGTTGGACATGGTTAGGTCTATAATGAGTTATTCAACGTTACCTTTATTCTTTTGGGAAAATGCACTATAAACTGCATGTTTTCTTTTGAACAATATGCCTTCAAAATCGGCTCCTAAAACTCCTCACAACTTGTGAATGGGTAAGAAGACATCCTCAAACCATATTTGCATATGGGGACATCCGGCTTATGCCTTTTACAAGGAAGAGAACAAGTTAGAAGCACTTTCAAAAGTTTGCATATTTTTAGGATATCCAATAGGGACTAGAGGGGGGTTATTTCTATGGCCGAAAAGAAAATAAAGTCATGGTTTCAACAAAGGCAATATTTCTTGAGGAAAGTTACATGAACGACTTTAAGCCTTGTAGTAAAGTGGTACTCGAGAAGTTGGCAAGTGATTCAATCACTTTGGGGGTTTCAGTTGAAACTAATCCAATCAATATAGAAAAACCAACCAAACAACAACCTAGGAGTTTTGGCATAGTGGGAGGATCAAGCATCAACCTGAAAGGTATATGTTCAATGTTGAAGCCTACATGGTTGAACCAGTTAAACATGACAAGGATCCTTACATTTACACAGAGGCTATGGAGGATGTTGATTCAATGTTTTCACATAGTTGAACACTGAGATAAAGTTTATCGAGACTAATTAAGTCTAAAAACTTATGGATCTTTCTAAAGGGGTAAAATCCATAAGGTGTAAGTGGTCTATAAGAGAAAGAGGGGAGCATATGGGAAAGTCAAAACCTATAAGGCTAGACTGATAGCTAAGGGATACATGCAAAAAAAAGAAATTAATTACGAAGAAACCTTTTAACTAGTAGCCATGCTTAAGTCCATCCACATTCTCTTATCCATAGCTGCCACTCTCGACTACGAGATTTGACAAATGGATATCAAGATGGCCTTTTTGAATGGTTATCTTGATGAGTCCATGTATATGGTACAACCAGACAGGTTCAAGGGTAAAGGTCAAGAGAGTAAGGTTTGTAAACTGATAAAGTCAATTTATAGACTTAAGCAGGCTTTTTGTTCTTGAAACATAAGATTTGATCAAGTGATCAAGACTTATAATTTCGAACAAAACGTGGGTCTGCAAACACATTAAGGATGAGAATGTGGTTTTTCTACAGCTTTATATAGATGACATTCTACAAATTGGCAATGACGTTGGGGCATTGTCATCGATCAAATTATAGTTGATCAAGTAGTTTGACATGAAGGATTTGGGTGAAGCTAATTATGTTTTAGGTATCCAAATCTTTCGGGATAGGAAAAACAAAATGATAGCTTTATCCTAAGTAGCATACATAGATAAAATTCTCAAGAAGTATGCAATGTAGAATTTCAAGAAAAGTAGGCAACCATCTAGGTCCGAAATTACTCTTTTCAAGAAAGATTCACCAAATTTGATGAAAAAAAAAAAAGAACACATGAAGAAGATGCCTTATGCTTTAGCATTTGGTAGTCTAATGTATGCAATGCTTTGCACAAGACTAGATATTTGTTTTGTGGTCAGGATAGTAAGTCGATTTTAGTCGGATCCAGGATCGAACCATTAGGTTGCAGTCAAGCATATTTTCAAGTACTTGAGAAGAACTAGAGGTTATATGCTAGTGTATTTAGGTGAGGATCAAACACCTCATAGATATACTAATTCAAACTTCTAATCCTGTTTAGATTTAAGAAGATCGACTTCTGGTTTTGTGTTTACTTTGGGTAGAGGCACCATTGTTTAAAGAAGTGTCAAGCAAGATTGCACTTTGGATTCAATGATAGAGGCCGAGTATGTTGTAGCTAGTGATGTTTTGAAAGAAGCAGTGTGGTTTCGCAAGTCTCTTGGAAATCTTGAGGTAGTTCTTGGTATGGATAAGGCAATATCACTATATTATGATAACCCTATAATGATGGCTAATGCTAAGGAACAAAAATTTCACAAGAAGAGTAAGCATATTCATCAAAAGTATTATGTGATAACAGACTTTATTAAGGCAAGGCATGTTGTAGTATGCAAAATCGTATTTGAGGACAATTTAGCTGATCTTTTCACAAAGACACTAACTACGAGAGTTTCTAAGAAGCATGTAGAGGTTATGGGGATGCAAGATATGTCATGTTTACTCACGTAGTACAAGTAGGAGATTGTTAGACATAGTGGCCTAAAGAGTAAAATATTGTAATATGTTTTTGGAGACATTTTATCAATAAAGAATTTATTTATTATTCATATACCAAATGTTGCTCTCTTTATGTTTATTTCTATTGAATGTAATGGTCTAAACCTTTAAGAGTCATGCATATGATGGGCAGATTATACAGAAGACATGAATCTTAAAGGCGATAGTCTAAATTATAAGATTCGCAATTGAAGGAATAAAGTTGGACACTTTATTCATACTAAGACTATTATGTTGTCAACATCCGTAACAGGAGATGGCTTGTCTTGGTCATCGAAACGGAGCTCCACGAGTAGAAACATTGGAACATTATTATAGGTGATGATGTATTAGATCGGGACAAAAAGTTAAATTGATTTGATTAATAATTTCATTTGTTCAAATCAATTCACACTTTACACAATCACATATGTTGTGTCTTAATCCTAAAATGACTAATGGACTCGTATTCTTAACTTATGTTTTTTGATGTAACAAAGGGTGATATCCTGATTTGATGATGGTATACATACTGGTATGTTGAAGACATAACTCTTGATTGATGTAGACTCGTTATTCATAGATATAGAATCTATAGCTCTTTTGTAGTTAATGATATTCTCTTATATACATTATCTCATAATTGAAAGACTAGAGTGCTCAACCCTTTGATACATAGGTATAATCGAATAATATACTATTTATGAATAGTAAGTATTCGAATGGTGTGATAATGAAATGTAAGATAAAAATAATCAAGAAGGTAAAACAAAATTTATCTTTAAGCCGATTGTAAATATCTTATGGGGATGTGACATATTGTGATATGTCATAGACGATTAGCTTATTGGAGCTTTGTAATTTTATATAGTTTGAGAGTGCAGCTTTAAGTTTTTAGTGAAGTAGCATGAGAGTTGATAATTATAAAATCTGTATCTGGTACATTGTATTTTATAATTATAAGAGCTTGATCTATATATGTTAATCAAGTCCCCTTTGCTAACTCATAATAATCCTGTAACAATATGGCATGGCTTTCCTACATATTGGTGACTTATGTTGAATTATTAGATTAGCTAAAATTCAATAAGACTGGATTTAATAATTCTTGTTAGTTTATCGGTTGAATTGATTTTGTGAATTAATTAAAGATAAGCATGTTAAATTATTTGGATAATATTTTATTTACTATAAGATTATCTATATATGATTGTTTTAATAAGATAATTTCTCTATTGGGTTATTTGAATTAAAACTAAGGCACTATCTAAGATTCCTGGGTGAAAATAAGATATTATGAGGATTCCAAGTTATCGCACGGTCAATAGGCCAATGGGAAGGTTCGGCAAGCCAATGGAGGAAGTTCGGTAGGTCAATCTCCTAGATCAGCATGCCAAACATGTGATAATCAATATACGTATTTTTTGATGCATTTTTCATCAGAAGTTGATCCAGACTCCATTTTGAGGCCTAATATAATAAGGTTTAACCCAAATTCGACCACTATAAATAGGAAGGTGAGTTTTCTTTGTTATTTAGATCATTTGAGAAGCATAGAGTGAGTACTCTAGTGAGAGAAACTCTAAAACTCCTTGAGAGCTATTGTTCAACATCAAGAAACTTAGCTCTAGCTTTTCTCAAGTGGTTGGAAGGAGAGCCACTGGAGGAAAAGCTGTATGACGTGTGACTACCCATACTCTGATCATGGATAAATAATAGCAAACAAGACAAGTTGGTTGAGGCTCTTATAGAACATTCTTCTCTTTACAGATTCTTGCTACTTTTTGGTATACAAAAGAGATTAGTAATATCTGTCAATAATTTATGTATTTAGCATGTTAAACTTGTGTTTTGAAAAATACTTTGATTTTAAAATTTTTTAAAATTCCGCTACGTATTGTTTTCTATTAATAGTGTCACTAATAAAGAGTGGGCCAAAACTGAACGACTATGTTAGCTAGTTAATTTTGGTTAATTCCTTTCTTGGTTAATTGCAGGTTGTGTGGACCAAAACTCATGAGAATTTCTAACATATAAAGCATTTTTGTTTGAATTCAACCATCGTATTTACTTATAAAATGGCATAGAAGCTTTAGTATTAGATGCATGTTTAAAATGTAGGAACAACAAATGCCACTAAAGCATATTAATATAAAATAAATAAATTTTATTATATGACTAAATTGTATCAGTGACTAAATTTTGTGCTAGTTAAAATACGTATAGGGGTATTTCAAAATTTCAGTGTAACTATATGTTTATTGATAATTTAAAATGTAAATAAAACTATTTCTCCATTAACAAGTACAAATCCGACCGAAGTATGTTATTTGTGACAAGTTTAAAATGTAAGCAAAAGTAAATTTTTAGTTGGATGCATGTATTGAGTTGTAATTAAAGTTTTTATAGCATAGATTAAGCAAATGGTGACTTTTAGTTTGAGCACATGCGATGCACTTATTGAGTTGTCATTGAACTTTTTGTAGTATAGATTATGAATAAAAGAATGAATAGAAGAAAAAAATTATTTAAAGATTCAAAAAGAAAATGTTGCAAAAATAACTTCTAGAGATATACATTTGTTTTATTTTAGCCATCAACATTCATTTTAGTGTTTACCTACCTTGAATAATATACAATTTGTATCTAGTTAGTAAAGCATCGAATGTAAAAGATAATGTAGTTTACGATGCAACACTAAATAAGTAAAAAGAGGAAAGAGGAAAAAAAAATTAAATCCCATAAAAAGAAAGAAAAAGAAAAAATATCAAAAAAATTAAAAAAAAAGAAAATGTAAATTACAGTAAAACACCAAATAAGTAAAAAGAGGAAAAAAAGGTAAAGCCCTAAAAAAGAAAGAAAGAGAAAAAGATATCAAAAAATTAGAAACAAAAAAAAAACAAACATTGTTTGTAAAAGACAATGATAAAGAAATAGAGTTTAAAAAAATAAAGCACCAAAATAGTGGAGTTAAAAAGAAAAGGATTTAAATATGAGAATATGGTAAACAAATAAAGTACCAAAAAATAAAAAAAGGCAAAAAAATTAATAAAATAAAAAAAGAGAAAAAAAGTTAGAGCACAACATAGTAAGGGAAAGTACTAAGATACAAATAAAAAAGGAAAAGACAAAAAAATAAAAGGAAAGAGAAGCAAAAGAAAGAGTGAGTTTTTTTTTTTTTTTTTTTCCTTTTGTAAGAATAAAAAATCTAAAAGAATAGAAAAAAACACAAAAAAAAAATCCCAAATCAATTTGTTTTGGACAATCGAATAGTGGAGAGGGCATCCACTTTTTATATAGTTAAGGATATTTCAAAAGGAAGAGATTATAGGGAAAATAAAAAATGTAAAAAAAAATATTATACAAATGAAAAAAAATATTTTTATTTAAAAAGTAAAAAAAAAAAAGAGAAAGAAAAAGGAGAAAAAAAACCAAAGCATTAAAATATTGCACTTATAGAAAAAAGGAACAATACTTCCTCATCAACTCTTTTATAATATGTAAGGATAAGGACATCTAAAGAAAAAAAAAATTATTTTTTTAAAAAAAAAGGAGAGAAAAGAAAGCAAGCACCAAAACACAAATGCACTCTTTATTACATCTAAAGAAAATGGCCACACAACAATTCATGGTCCATCCCATTTTCCTCATAGTGGTACTTTTAATCGGACAGCTCAAAAAATAAGGATAAAAAAGGGGGAAAATTGGGAATCATCACACAAAATTGATGGAGGAAAAAAAAGAAAGAAAAGACAAAAACAAATAAGTGAAAAAAAAAATCATATTTAAGGTTGGGGGCTAGATTAGAAGTTACAAAAAAAAGAAAAAAAATTTCTGCTTGTCAGAATTTAAGGGAGAGCCCATTATCCTCTTTTATATATAGTTATGAGTAATCAATTCTATGGTGTGATTAGGACACTATATTTTTTGAAGAGGGATTTGACGTTAAAGAGATGGAAACTTGGGATAGAGTAGAAGTTTTCAGGTAAAAAAAAGGAAGCGGGACTTTTTTTTGAACTGGCTTCATATTTTTTGACAAATAGTAAAGTGTTAAAAGCCCTAAATAATGGCTTTCGTGACCAAGATTTGATGTTTAAATCTGTTGTGATAAATCTAATCACTTTATATCATAAGCCTACTTTGAAGTATAAGAAAAGCATAAGTAACATCGAGAAGTATAAAATCTAGAAAAAAAAGGAGGAAAAAAGAGTTTACAAATGAATTGGTTACGATTGTCAATTTTAAGACGTAATTAAGGGGCGACAAACTATGTGATTTGCTCTTAAGTAGCTATCGACTGTGAACCAATAAATATTGTATTACTCTAAACCCTCTGTTGGCCCAAATTGTCCACTAGAAATATTATCAAGTGGGCCAGATACCCCAATGAAATTACACTGCTAGGTCTACAATGGTAAATTCACATTGTTCTCCATCGAGGCCATCTCTCTGTGCTCTTTGCTTCTTCGTAATAAATTATTGGTCCTGGTGCATAGGTGTTGGGCTGTCGATAGGGGATATCATACATAATTCATGATATTGTACATGTTCATTGTTAATTATTTACATTATAATTACCTGAAATTAATAATAACAATAATAGTAATAATTATAAAAACATTAATGGAGTCCACGAGCATTTATGGTTATGCAATATCACAAACAGATTAATTTCAAATTCGTAATACAATTAAGAATGGTTCAAAATGTATTCATAGATAGGATACAGACCATAGACAACTTTTTAGTATAACAGTTTGAGTGTTTATCCATGAAACACAAGATCATGTTAAGTTTAAAATCAAATCTAAATTGA
>CAMOHE010029548.1:0-36477 GCA_946598075.1 Artocarpus hirsutus | reverse complement strand
CATAAGCCTACTTTGAAGTATAAGAAAAGCATAAGTAACATCGAGAAGTATAAAATCTAGAAAAAAAAGGAGGAAAAAAGAGTTTACAAATGAATTGGTTACGATTGTCAATTTTAAGACGTAATTAAGGGGCGACAAACTATGTGATTTGCTCTTAAGTAGCTATCGACTGTGAACCAATAAATATTGTATTACTCTAAACCCTCTGTTGGCCCAAATTGTCCACTAGAAATATTATCAAGTGGGCCAGATACCCCAATGAAATTACACTGCTAGGTCTACAATGGTAAATTCACATTGTTCTCCATCGAGGCCATCTCTCTGTGCTCTTTGCTTCTTCGTAATAAATTATTGGTCCTGGTGCATAGGTGTTGGGCTGTCGATAGGGGATATCATACATAATTCATGATATTGTACATGTTCATTGTTAATTATTTACATTATAATTACCTGAAATTAATAATAACAATAATAGTAATAATTATAAAAACATTAATGGAGTCCACGAGCATTTATGGTTATGCAATATCACAAACAGATTAATTTCAAATTCGTAATACAATTAAGAATGGTTCAAAATGTATTCATAGATAGGATACAGACCATAGACAACTTTTTAGTATAACAGTTTGAGTGTTTATCCATGAAACACAAGATCATGTTAAGTTTAAAATCAAATCTAAATTGATTTACAGATAGTCAATTTCATTTACGAAATTTTTAATAAAATATATGACCACTATTTCTATGGTAGAAATAGAATATCAATATATTTTCATATTAAGTGTGAAAATGTGATGAATAAAAGCAAAAATTGTTAATATCAAATATATTTTTTATTTATTAATTAGCATTTTAAATTTTTAAAATTTACAAAAGATTATTTTGACCAAGAAATCGAATTTTAACTTTTGATCAAATATAGAATATTATTTTTAGAAAATATATATATGGTGAAAATAGTTAATCATCGATTTTAAAGCTAAAAGTGTCAAAATTTATCATTTCAAAAACAAAATCATGAATCCATAAAATATGGATAAATTCATGAGAATGATTGTATGATAGTATGAAGATTTTAATAAGGCAATACAATAAGAGAATTAAAATTCATTGAATTACTTTTAGGAAGACCAAGAATATTACAGTTTTAAAAGTACAGTTTTTTTTACACAAATTTCAAAGTTAAGGATCAAAAAATTTATTGTACTGATCACGACACAGTCTAGACTTCAGAGACTAATGACAGTGCCTATAAATACATGAGGAAAAAATATAGCAAACCACACAAAAAAATCAGATTTTTTCTTTCTCCCTCTACTCTCTCTATACTCTCTCTTTCTCTTCTAACTCCAGTGTAGAATCCGGCCTCCATATTCTACACCTCTCACACCAACAAGTAGATCGTGATGAGCCAGGTCCAATGACTTGCCACCCTGATTGTAACTCCAATAAGGTAGTCCACACTCGCTAGTCTAAACGAGGGAAAAGCACATTTATTTTTGGTGTAATTTCTCCACTGCTCAAACACCAATCGATGCAATAGCAGTCTCAATAGACTCAGATCAATGAGAGGAAGAGACTGACACTACTTTTTCCACAATTTTTCCCAGAATAGTCCCGACAGAGCCACCCTTCTTCCACCATCGTGCCACCATCGATCTCACCTTTATAGGCTATGTTGTGGCACATCGCTAGTACCAATAGGATCAAAAAGCAACGAGGAGTAAGACACCTCAACCAATTGAAAGATATGGCCTCTTGACATTAGAGATCAAAGCCATGCCACCTTCGCGCCATGAGGGACATCAAACCCGTCATTACGACCACTATCGAGCTCAATTGCCCTCAGTCTCATATTTAGAACTTTGAGGGGAGTAAAATTCCTCAGCTAATTTCACCTTAGCCCAACTGCTAGATAGAGAACAAAAATTGCCACCACAACCACCATCATGAGTGAAATTGATTTTACCGTTTCCAGCGATGTTGCGACAAATTGTTGACACAAATACGTTCAGACGAGCACGAGCAACATTTCCCCTTCCTTGATCCATGACAGAAAGACAGAGGACAAACCTTGCCTTTTGGCACTACTTTAGGGCCATGGTCCCTTGGTTCCATGTGGCAGTGAGTCACACCACCCATACTAGTTTTTTTTAGAGCAATAGAAATAGCAAAATATGCAACATGTTGGATGTTGTAGCCAGAGAACTGCCACCCAAGCCACTGTCATGGCCGAGATACTCAAACCAATCTATGTAGTTAGGGTTCATGTTGTATAAAATTGATGATACCATTGAACTTAGAAGGCCAAAATTTGGTAAGAGTCGAAGTTTCATCATTAGCCGACTATCGAAGCCACCACACATGTCGCAACAAGTGGCTAGATACCAATGACCTTGGGTTTTGTGATCCCAACCCTTGATCGATGATCAGAGACTTGATTAATGAGCTCGATGTGATGGTACCCTTTGTTCGAGCTAATTCCACTATGTTGAAAATTGTCTGATACTAAATGCATGCAAATCGAGATAACGTAGACCGAAGTAACGGAGTCCATAAAGATATTTTTAGCAATTAAATACCTCCAAAAGCATTACTAGCCATCCAAAGTTCCTCTAGGAACATTCTTGAGGATGCTTCGTAGACTGTAGATACAGCGAGATCCAACGAGAACTACTTTGCTTGAAATCTAGAAAAGTAGAAATCTCTCCTATACTATGAACAGTTTTGAAATAAATTGTTTTAGATGTTTGTCATAAAAATTATGAATTGCATGCATAATGATTTGGCCTGCCATGTTATGCCATGATGTGTAGTTATGTTATGCTAAGACAAAGCATACTATTCTATGCTAAGTTGTGTTGTGTCTTACTATGATATGCCATGTCTAGTGACAATATGATCGCACTTTATTGTGCTTATGCCATGCCATGTCATGATGTGTGATTGTGTCATGATCAGTTTATGATGTGCACTAATAATTTATGATGCTTAGCCACTTTAACTTA
Organism: Artocarpus hirsutus; assembly: GCA_946598075.1. Classification (NCBI taxonomy): domain Eukaryota; kingdom Viridiplantae; phylum Streptophyta; class Magnoliopsida; order Rosales; family Moraceae; genus Artocarpus; species Artocarpus hirsutus. The sequence continues at coordinate 33,466 of CAMOHE010029548.1, read as the reverse complement.
AACATGTTTACGATTTATGATTTATGTTTTATGAAATGGTGATTCTATGTAGTAATATGTCGTACGACATGCATACTATAAGATAAGTAAAATTAAATAGATAGGTTAAGGGTGTCGTACCAACCTCTCTACCTACGAGGAGGCTTCAATACATTTCAGTACAGTTTATGATCTTGGTATCATTAGGGACCTCTCAAACCCTGACTTTTAGAAGATCACGCACAACTAGTATGATCGACCAGGCCTAATTATTAAGATAAGTTAAAGTTTAAATAATTAAGCATAAGCAAGTTAATAATTAAGTATAAAATATTCATTCATGTTTTTATTAAATGGTTTTTAATTATGTTATGTAAGTCTAATTTCCTACTTGTTGAGTAAAAGCTCATTTAAGTATGGTCATGCTATAGGTAAGAAACCTATGAGCGACATTTGATGTGTATGGTGAGCGGTAGATGAATGGTGGAGATGAGAATGGATACCGTTCACACAAAAGTAATATTTCTGCAATTTTAGTTTATGAAATTATGCATGTTTTTATTTTACAAAATTATGTATGTGTTAAAAGGTAAATGAGATTGCGTAAGTACGTGTTAAAAACTGGGGTTGTAATTATACAACCTTGGTCTAGAGAATTTTAAGATTTAAAAATATCGTAATAGAAAAAACGACAAATGCACATAATTTTTCAAGCAAGAAAATTATGAAATTATTTAGGACTTCAAAAATTTATAGGAGTTGTGTGTTAAATTAAGAAAGGATTTTGATGAATATGTTTTACGATATTATTATTATGATAGTTTTAAAAAATATGCTTTAAGAAGTTAATAGGTTAGACTTAAGAGAATAAGTTATAAGGAATTATTATTATTTTAAGTTTAAAAAGAAATCAATATGTTAGTTTTAAGATAATAAATTTTGAGAAAAGTATAACGAAAATTTTAGGAAGGATTTGAAAAGCATTCAAAATAAGGAATTTATAACGTTATCTAATTTAGAATTTTTTTAGAAATATTTTTTAAAATTAAGAAATATTTAAAAGAAATAGTTTTTAAGTAGTGATCTTTACGTTAAGAGAAAAGTGTTATAAAATTATTATTATCACTTTTAAGAAATCATTATTATGTTAGATTTATGAATTTAAGTCTTAACAAATAATTATTATTTCTTTTAAGGAAATATGTTAAGGAAAAATTTATTCCACAATTTAAGTACTTTATCTTAAAGTATGTTACATTCACGATTATGTAGTTAAGTAACGGCCATATAGTTAGGGTCATTACAATCTGTTAAGTAATACTTACTCTATCAACATGCCAAGCACGATTTTAGATGTCCTCTGAAGGCCCGACGCCAAGTGTAGCTCCAAGACGTATTGAATCACAGGAAGCTGTAATAGGTATTGACTTCCTAAGTGAGCTAGACAACATGTAGAATCGCGTGAATGCTTGAACTGACATGTCAAGATGATCGACATAGAATATGAATTCACGTGAGAATATTTTGAGCTACAACCAATGATTTAGAAAAAATAGCCATATCTAAAACTTCCCTCTTTACTCCTCAAGACTTACTTCTTATTTTTATTATATCCTTCATCACCTTTATATCAATTAGTTAAGCTGCAATTAAGGTAGCTCCACTCTAGAAAGAAAAGAAGCCCATAGGTCTTTTTCCTTTTAATTGATAATTCACAAGCAAAGTCGCCTCCTCATGCAACACATGAGCAGATCTTCACCAAAGGCCAATTCTAATGGCAAATGAATAACACTCGTCACTCCGCTATGAGAACAAAGAAAGTCGTAGTTTGAATACATGAAGAATGAAAGAACAAAATCTTCATCGAGGGATCACCACCAGATAAGAAGACATCAAAGGGATTTTTGAAGCACAAACGAGCATGTTGTCAAAAATGGTTCCCAGCTTGGACCATTAATGAGGACATTGATATCTAGCTTAGAAAAAACGTAGAGGATTAGATAGGTATCATACCACTACGAGGTTAGAGGTGTGACACACCGTATGACTAAGCAAGTATGCCTATAATATAAAAAGTAAGATTTACATATGAATAGAAAAAGCTTTCGACAGGATGAAACTATGTTATGTGACCTATTTAAGACAAGTAAGGTATCTAACTCAATAATGGTCCATGATATGCAATAATTGCTAACTTAGAAATGTTTAGTAATTTCATGACATGAAAGTATGATTGATATGTGTATGAATGCTAAGAATTATGATTGTTTTATGTATTATAAATACAATATAACTTATAAATATGATATGAAATAGTTGCTAACAAAAGAAAAATATTTAGAAACTCTATGATATGAAAGTATGAATGACATGTATATGTATGATATGTTTATGAATATTGTGTGTATGTATGATATGTATATAAATGCTATGATTTACTTGTTAAATACGAATATCGCTTATGAGTACCATGTAATGCATAGTAAGCATGCATGATATAAGAAACCCATTAAGAACCTAACCTCCTAGGTTACGATGAAAGGATAGATTCTATAAAATCATAATCTCAATAAGTATAAATACATGGATCCTTACAAGAAATTAGAATGTAAGTAGAAGCCTAAGATATAAGAGAAAATTTCCTAGAGGTCACAGACTATCTATGGTGGTTACATATAAACTAATATCCTATCAAACATACCCCACTATAGAGATCTTAGAGTGAGATAATCCCGTCTCAACCTACAGGTAGAAAACATATATATAAATACATAGGTAAAAAAATAAACAATAAATAAGTTATGTGGATCGGTCAAATATCATCCTATAAAAAGTTAAGATCACGTTAAGTAGAGATTGTTAAAGCAAAATATACAATCATTAACATGCATGATTAAGAATTGAGAAAGAAATGAGTTCAGGCTGGTTCAATATCTAAACCACTTTGATAGAGATACATAGCCCAAGTAGAGTAGTTAGAACAAACAAGAAAAAATATTAGAATTCCTGAACAAAGGACAAAATTTTCCATATTATTAGATGACCTTTAGTCATCAAGGGGTAGAGAACCAATTTAAGATAACCAAATACATATATCCTTTTAAGGTAGCAAACATAAAACTCTTAGATGGAGTGCTAGACTTACGTAATCCAAGCTATTAAAATAAGAAGGCCACCTTAGGTAGAAGTGGTCCCCCTCTAGTTAACTAAGTCTTTAGATGGATGAGATTTATTGAATAAGCAAGATCAAAGACTTAGAGTCAAACACCAAACCCTCACTAGTAAATAAATACTACAAAATACAAACATAGGGATAATAAAAACCCTTTAACTGCTAAGACATGCCATATTGAGGAGAAGTCCTCTAGAATTAGTGGTGGAGCAAACTAATAAAGTATTACTTAACCTTTCAAGGAAATCTTAGTTATGTTGCCAATGGTTGGAATAGCCTTGTTATTTTCATTTAGAAAATTATAAGTGTGCTTAGTCACATAAAATAAGCCAAACTATGATGCTATCTTTAGAGCTGCATTTAACAAGAGACTTCCAAAGCTCAGGTTATAATTCCTATGACATGTCCTCAAGAAACGATAGGCGTGAAGGAGTAACCTCTTTTGGGAGCATCGATACAATCTCCTTGATAAGTATATGGATAGTTAGGACTAGAGAACCAAGGATGTCAAGCCAATATGATTAGTAAGTTTAAGGCTTGAGACGTAGTGGCAGTTTAAGGGCCATTCATACGCCCCTTCGAACATAATAAAAGGAGCATTAATATTAAGTTAGAGAGAGTATATGGGGAGGATGACACATATATGGTCCACCAAGTAATGTAGCACCCTTGAAGTAAGTTTTATAAGCCCATCTTAGCAAAAGGCATTGTATAATAGGTAGGTAAGGCTTGTCAAAACTCTTCCAGCTTGCACGAAGCTGATAAGATTTCATCACTTGACGAGTTATACTATATACCAACCAAATATTGGTTACCATACCCAAGGTTGAAGTGTTACGGACAACATACTAGAAACATTATGATACATTAGAGCAGGAATTTCATGTAAGCTCTTAAGAATAGATGTCAAGCCTATATTGTTCATCTAAAAGATAGATGAACATGAAAAAAGATTAAAAAATAAATAAAAAAAATAAATTAGAAATAGATTTCTTCTTGTTAAAATATTGTAGCCATCAAAACTAATAACCTGTAAATATACTTCTTAGTTATATTTCCCCACATTTTTCCCATCCACAGAAAAAAAAATACTTTATATTAAATACCCAATAGAGTAGGAAAAAGATTACAGAATATTCATTCCCTTCCTATGAAGAAAAACCTTATTAAGCTCAAGGTTCAACATCAAGGATTAGATTAAAAAGGATCTCGATGTAGTCAATAGAGCTGTGAACCATGAGCATGAAAATTTAAAGATAATGACTTTAGATGATCCAACCCATGAACTAGGACCATCAATGGGAGTTTTTGCTCGAAAATGTTGTTAACAATAACAAATTAGAGCAATAATGATAGAGTCCTACTAGTTATGAAGTGAAAGGAGTTTAAGGACTTGAATTAAGATAGGATTAAGATGACAAGAAGAGAGTAAAAGGCAAGTATATGGTGCCTCATTGACAAGTTGTAGCTCTAGTCTAGCTTGGACTCAACAACAAGAAACAATAGAAGTAATAGACCGTCTAAGAAGGCTTTTAAAGCCCAAGACACAACCCTCACAAGAAATTATAAGGAAGCCTTAGAACGACATAGAACACTAAAGGGATCTAGAAAAAGATGAATATGTAGCCAGCCATAGATGAAAGCCCACCTCGTAGAGAGTTAAAATGCAACATCTACTATTTTCTCCTATGGATATTTGCATTAAATAAATGTTAGAACATGATATTTTATGAGTTATTATTATTTATGTTAAGTAAATTAATTTTTTATTTAGTAATGTCGTAGATGATGGCTACGTGGGATCATGTGCTCAAGAAGTTCATGTCAAAAATAATGATAAGCATAAATTTATTGTTCTTTTAAGAGTTTCAACTTGTTCTAAATTATAATCTTTATAATACTCTAGACTTTTGCATATGCTAAAGCTATATTCTTGATGATGACATGAATTTTGTTAGATATTTTCTTATTTTTATAATATTAATGATGTCATGATAATTACATGTGTCGCTTTTTTATTATGGCATTACAAAATTAGAAAATATAAAGTGCTTAAAAGATTAATGTGCAAATTAATATTTTTTGGGGTCATAAGAATAAATATTATTGTTGTGTATAAATAATTATGTATTATATTATATTATATTATTATATATATATATATATTACACTGGCTTAAAAAAAGAAACATAAAACTTTTTACTATTTATATTATATATAAAACGTATGAAAACAGAAAATTGTGGTGGATAAGGGAAAAAAAAGAAAAGAAAAAAAGAGAAATATAATTAGATGAGGATTACACTCATTTTAAAAAATGAGAAATCTAATTATATTAGGATTAGGGTTTCTACACTCATCTAATTGTTTCTCTCTCATAAACCTATAAATATACTTTTAAGCTACCAAAGTCTTCATTTGCTTAATTTCCAATTAGAGAAAATTCTCTCCCTCACTCCCTCTCAAAAATCTCTCTAAGAAAGCCTCCATCATTTCTATAATCCTCAAAGCCAAGTATTCAGCACTCTTATTTTCCTTCAAACCAAAGTAAAAGGAATTCTTTATGGAGATTTGGTGTGCAAGTATTCGTCTTTGTTGAAGAAAAGATAAGAATTTAAGGTATAGTCTAAAGCTTTTCAAGGTATTGAATTTTTATGATTGATGTATATTGTTTTATGACAAACTTTGTTGGAAAATTACTCTTTTATGTTGTGAATGTGTATGCATGTATGTTCGTATGAAAAATAAATTATTTTGTTTATTACTTTGATTATAACAATGTTATTTTATGGTTGAAAGTATTTATGTTCATATGATGTCATGAAATTTCATGAAAATAAGGTTTTATTGTTGGAGTATGATAAAAGAATTTTAGGGTTCTTGGTTTGTAGGTAAGGTAGCTAGTAATGTTTTGAAATCAATGGATTTTATTTTATTATGATTTTTGGACATGACATGTATATATATGTTAGAAATATCTGGGATTTTTTATAAATTTTTGTTCAAAATATTTTTTGGGTTATGAGCTTTCAATCAAACACTACTTACAAAATTTTATTTGCTAACAGATTTGTGTTTGTGTATTGTAGAGTCCTTTTTATAGGGCAAAAGCATCTTTGATTCTGTAAAAAATTATGAGTTATTGATGACATGTTAACTAAATGTTTTTAAATTTTTAGCTTCATATTCTTGTTATGTTTTAAGATAAAATTTGTTGATTGTCAAGTACTTAATGGTTATAAATGTCTACTTGATATGCTGTATGTAATTCATGAGATGATAAATCATATTTTTAAATATGTTTTGCATGATTTATTATTTTGTTAACTTATATTTATTTGTTAAACATATCACATAAAAATTTAAGAAGCATATCAGGCATATTTGATTTTATAAAAATGTTTGAATGAAACATGTTTGCTTTTCAGCATTTCTGATGATAATATTAACTCTGAATTCGAACGTATGTTTTGAATTACTTTGAATTTCTTTTAAGCTAAATTTTGGATATGTTATTATTTTATGTGTCTATTATGTGTAACAATATTTATAAATTATTTCATGGCATCAATTATTTAGTACATAATTTTTAATTAAGACTGCTCACTATCCAGACGTTGCTGGTAGATTTCGTAGTATAGATTATATGATTTATTTTAATTATCAAATGAAATTTTTATGGCCAAAGAAAAATCTAAGCCTTATATATGTGTTATTTATTATTCCAAATTTTCATACTCTAATTATATATAAATTGAAAGATATAGGTTTATGAATCCTTGAAGGTCAATTAATTTTTGTGATTGGCAAATTCACTAGAATGTTTTGAAAATTAGAAAAAGCTATTTTGGATTAATATTTTCAGGAGAAGGAAATTTGAGTGATATTTATATATGCTAGCTATGTTACGGAATAATTCTTACACGTTATTCATGTTTAAAAGTTGAGATTAATTTCTCTAAGTGATTAAAGGTCAAGTTTTCAATCTTTATGTTTCTTGACTTTAAGTGCATCTTTGTAACTCAAAGATGCTCTATTTAGTTAACAATGATATATAATGATGAAATATGATATTAAATAATAGCATGAAGATGAATAGTAAATTTTGTATTATAAGAATAATTGACATGAACACTCCAAAAGACGAGCACATCGAGAACTACAGCAACGTCACCCAATTTAAGGTTTAGTAAGTAAACAAGTCAAATATTTTTACCTGCAACATGATAAAATTTATGAAAATGTTAAGCAATGTTTTATAAGTAAATGTTTGTGATTTAATTTTCTTATTTCAAGACCTTTTACGATGAATTTTCCTAAATATGTTTTTATATTCATGTTTTATGGTTTATGTTAAGTTTTCAAAGAAAGCTTTTATATATATATATGTATATTTATCACTTAATTAAGTATTGTACACCCTATGTTTATGTTTATGATTCCCAAAGGTTTGGACTTGCCATGTTTGGTTTGGTACTAGCGACCCTACTCCTATCATGATGGCACGTTTATGATGTTAATGGTGTAACGCTTGGGCCTCTAAAGATAAATTGAATAATGTTTTAATATAGAAGTTTAAATAAAAGATATATTATATATATGAAAATGTGCCTTGTGCACTATTATGTTTATGACTATGATCTTATATTATGTTTTTATGAAAGTTCATATTTTATATTGTGAGATAAGAAAGTATACTTGCTAAGCTTATGCTTATTTAGTTTTATATCATGTCGCAGACAAAGGTAAAAGGCATATGGCATAGGTGGAGGACAAGGACGAGTGTGTGTGTTAGGAGTGTTGGATTGAAAATAGAATCATGCCACGAAAAGAATTAATTACTTTAGCAATGATTTTATTATTAATGTTACTTTCTGTATTGATGTTGATTTAAGACTTGATTTATTTTCCTATAGACTTTTGAATGTTTTGAGACTATTTAATATTTCCTTGATTGTGGTTTCTTGAGGACTATGCAATGTTTCTTTATTGTGGTATGATTAAACTATTTGGACATATAAGTATTTTTGTCGAGAGATTAAAACATTGTTTAAAGTTTTATGTGTCTATGATTTAGTAAATAATTGTATCAGTAAACTAACCATTTCTGCATGTGGTCAGTTAGCCAAACACTGTAGGAGTTTCATTGGGTTAATCAATGTAAGAGAAGTAAATTCGGTAACTTTGCTTTTAAATTATGCATGTTTTTTTAAGATATCTATTTGAGTGTAAGTATTTTATTTGAGTTGTTATCTCTAAATAATGATATTAGCTGTAAAAGTAACAATTATTGTGACGTCTGTAAGGGGGTGTTACAGCTATGGTATCAGAGTAGGTTTCTGTTTCCAATACACATCAACACACATCAATTCAAGTCCTCCAAATAAGTATGTTCTAGCTAAATTGATGTTGATGTAAGTTTAACAATAAGTGTAAGGTTCAGATATATGGCAATGAATGCCTTAGTGCATAATTTTAGTAGTGAAATCCTGCCTCATTCCAAAAATTGAAAGTTCATTCCTAAACTTAAAATTCTTCTAGGAAATCAAAGATGATAAACCATAGAAGGACTTAAGCTCATGCTTAAGCTACTACCAGAGCTGGCAACCCAGCCGATGTTAATCTAATGACAATGATTGTTGGCCTTCAAAGACAGCTTGAAGATCACTTAGAATTAATGGTCATGGAGGTGAAAGACAAGGTGGAAACATGTCGCATCCTCCACAATAGCAAAGAGAGGTAGTCCCAGCCCTACGCCAGAAGCAAGACCTGCTTATCAAGAACCCTTATTGGTTAGGTGGAAGGGTGTTAAGCCTGTCGATTTTGTAGGTTCTAAGGATCTCCTGGTTGCTCAAGGATGGTTGAAGACGATTGAGGCCACTCTGAAGCTTATTTTTACTAAGAATGAGAAGGTCCTTTGTGCCTTATACTGCCTAACAATGGAGCTAGAATTTGGTGGGATGGGGTAGAGCAAAGCAGAAATGTAGATGAGATAACATGGGCTGATTTTGTTTGCAAATTTAATGCAAATTTCATTCACATGAACATTGCCAAAAAACATTATAACGAGTTCAAAAGCCTTCATCAAGGAGATATTTCAGTTACTGAAGTGGTTGCTAAGTTTAATCAGTTAGCACGCCTTTGCCTAAGAATGGTCAGTGGTGATGGTGAGAGGGTCAGAAAGTTTATTAGAGTTCTCCAACCTTAAATAACAACAATTGTTGATGGGGTGAGTCCACCTAGAAATCAAGAATAGGTTGTTTTGAGTGCACAATGAACTGAATTCCACCTATCGGAGTTAAAGAGAAACCAGCTCAACAAAGCTATTCTACAAATAACTCCAACACTCAGAACCTACACAAGGCCAGTAACAATAACCAAAACTAGAAGAACAATAAGAGAAAGGGCAATTTCTAGAACCAGCAGGGCCAAAGCAACAAGAAACATGGTAGTGGCCAATATAACAACAATAGGCAAATGTGACCCTATGGCAAATGTGGAAAAAAGCAACCAGGTGAATGCTGTCATGGAACAAACCAATGTTTTATTTGCGGTCGCGAGGGTCACTTTTCAAGTACTGCCCCACCCAGTTCAATGCTCAAGGTCAACAAAAAGTTCCTTATGCTCAACTTCACCATATGCAAGCTACCTTAGAGGGACCACTCATAAGGTAAGGAAGACTTGAAGCTCCACCTACCCATGCTCGTATTTATGCAATGACGAAGGAGCAAGTGGCAGCTGAAAGCTCCAATGTTTTCACAGGTCAGATCTCAATCCTGTTTTTTAATACACATGCTCTTTTTGGCACAGGTGCTATGCATTCATTTCTATCCTCTTTTTTTGTTAAGAAGTTAGGAGAACATCAGAAGCCTATGAGATAGGGGTTCACAATGACACTATCCTTTGAGGAAGTGATGATGTCTACACATTATTTACATACAGTTCCTTTATGGATGTTTAAAGGAGAACTTTTTGTTGATCTTATTATAATCGATATTTGTGAGAATGATATGATTCTTGGGATTGATTTTCTAAGTATGCTTCTATTGAGTGCCGAAGAAAAGTGATTTTTCATCCAGAAGGTGAATAAAGATTTGTGTATATAGGTGAGTCAAGAAAGAAGCCAAACATGTTTCTGTCGACTTTGAAGGCAAGAAAGTTGTTAGCTAGTGCCTGTATGGGTTATTTCACGAACATTGTAGATAAAAGCAAAGAAGAAAAGAAAAAGATTGAAGATTTCATAGTGGTATGAGAATTTCTAGAGGTATTCCCAAAAGGCTTACCTCTAGATAGAGAAATCAAATTTGAAATTAAGCTCGCTCTAGGCACCGATCTGATTTCCAAGGCACCGTATAGAATGGCCCCAACCAAATTGAAAGAGTTGCATTCCCAATTAAATGAACTTCTTGAAAAAGGTTTCATCCGACCTAGTCACTCACCATAAGGAGCATCAGTTTTGTTTGTGAAGAAGAAGGATGGCTCTATGAGACTCTGCATTGACTACTGAGAACTGAGCAAGGTGACGATCAAGAACAAGTACCCATTGCCCTGAATCGATGATTTGTTCAATCAGCTTAAGGGTGCATCAGTGTTTTCTAAGATAGAATTACAGTCAGGATATCATCAACTGAAGATAAAAGAATGAGACATTCCAAAAACAACATTTGGATCGAGGTATGGTTCCTATGAATTTATGGTTATGCTTTTTGGTCCAACAAATGCTCCTGTGACTTTTATGAACTTAATGAATTGAGTGTTCAAGAGTCACCTTGATAAATTTGTTATAGTGTTTATCAATGATATTCTTGTTTATTTGAAGAGTCAGGAAGAGCATGCTGAGCACTTGAGGATTATGCTAGAGACATTGAAGAGACATAAGTTATATGCAAAGTTTTCTAAATGTGAATTCTGGTTCAACTGTGTATCTTTCTTGGGGCATGTTGTATCAAAGGAGGGAAAAATGGTGGATGCTGCTAAGGTTGAGGCTGTTCTTAATTGGAAGTAACTTAAGAATGCAAGTGAGATAAAAAAGCTTCTTGGGATTAGCTGTTTTTATTAGAAGTTCGTGGAAGATTTCTCCAAGATAGCGTCGCCTTTCACCAATCTAACTCGCAAAGGAAAGAAGTTTAAATAGATCGATAAGCGTGAGAAGAGCTTCCAAGAATTTAAAAAAAAAGGTTTACTACAGCTCCAGTTTTGGCTATTTTAGAAGGGAATGAAGGATTTGTTATTTATAGTGATGCTTCTAAAATGGGCCTAGGTGTAGTATTGATGCAAAACAATCGGGTGATTGCTTGTGCCACGAGACAGTTGAAGGATTACAAGAAAAATTACCCTACTCATGACCTCGATTTAGCAGCTGTAGTTTTTGCATTGAAGATCCGGAGACATTATTTGGATAAAATTCAATGTAAGATCTACACTGGCCATCAAATCTTAAAGCACTTTTTTACTGAAAAGGACTTAAACATGAGCAGTAGAGATGGTTAGAACTAGTGAAGGATTATGATTTTGAAATCCTTTACCGTCCAGAAAAAGCAAATTGGGTGGCTGATGCTCTGAGCAAGAAGACTGTTACATGTTGATGTCATTGCAAGATATCTCCCAACCTTTAAGGAAAGAAATTCTAGACTTCGGTTTGGAACTTATATCAATACAGCTTATAGCATTGACTCTTGCTCCATCACTGTCTAAAGAGATTTGAGGTAAACAAGGCAAAGATGCAAGTCTATCAAGGATCAAGCAGGAAATCAAGGAAGGAAGAAGCACGGATTTTAAGTTGTTGATGATAGAACTCTATATCTTAATAACCGCTTATGTGTTCCCAATGTTGAAGGTTTAAGGGAAAGGATCTTTGCAAAAATCCATAATAGTCCTTATTCAATCCATCCAAGTGCGACAAAGATGTACAATAATTTAAGGGACTGTTTTTGGTGGTTTGGAATGAAGTGTGATGTTGCTAAGTAGGTAAAAAAATGTTTAACTTGTCAGTAAATTAAGGTTAAACGCCAAGGGCCTAGTGGCAATTTACAGTCAATTATAATACCTAAGTATAAGTAGGAGGAGATTACGATGGATTTCATCATAGGTTTGCAAAGAACTACGAATGGATATGATGCCATTTATGTGGCGTCTAGCCCGGGTGTACTCCCTCAAGCCTCCATAGGACCCACCTTGTGGGGCCCTCGGACTTATGGTTCTTATTGGTAGACCATCCTCGTGTCGTCCACTCATCCGTACTATCCCCTCTGGGGCCCTCTAGCCCCTCAGGGATTTCTTTCGTGTCTCTCGGGTTCGAACCTCAAACCTCCCTTAAGAGGTTCTAATTTCCTTCTCGAGTACCAATTGAGCTACTAAGAAAATTTATAAAATAATAAAAGTAAAAAAAAATGCATGGATCCTGGGTTATATTCTTAATTTATCTTTTTAATTAAATAGTTTATCTTATAAATAAAAACATTACGAAACAAAAGTAACGATATCTGTGACGTCCGTGAAAGGGGGCGTTACAATTTAGGTTATTATTCACAGATTGACAAAGATGGCACACTTCATCCCCATTAAAATCAGCTACTTTATCGAGCGATTAGCAGAGCTTTATGTCAAGGAGATAGTGAGGCTACATGGAATTCTTAAGTCTATTATCTCTAATTGTAACGGCAGATTCACTTCTAATTTTTGGAAAAACATGCAGACCATGATAGGTACTAAGTTGCACTTTAGTACAGCTTTTCACCCTTAGACTGATGGCTAAACAAAGAGAACAAATTTGATTTTAGAGGATAAGCTTCATGCATATACCCTACATTGCAAGACAAGCTGGTGTAAGATGTTACCATTAGTGGAATTTGCTTATAACAACAACTATCAGGCGACAATTAGAATGACACTTTATAAGGCTCTATATGGGCGGAAATGTAGATCACTTATATATTGGCATGAATCCAAAGAAAAGAAGATGATGGAAAGCAATGATAAAGAAAAGATAGATTTTGTCAACGAGACATCTGAGATGGTAAAGTTGATATGTAAAAGAATTGAGACCGCTTAAAGTCGATAGAAAAGCCATGCTGATAAAAGGAGAAGGCCCTTAGGATTCACTATAGGTGATTACTTGTTCCTAAAAGTTGCATCGATAAAGGAAGTCATGAGGTTCGGGAAGAAAGGCAAGTTGAGCCCAAGGTTTATTAGACCATATGAAATTGTGAAGCAAATAGGCAAGATAGATTATCGGTCGAGTTTGCCATCAAAGATGTCATCTATCCACAATGTGTTCCATGTTTCAATGCTTAAAAAGTATGTCCTGAACCCTACGCATGTAATCAAACTACAAGTGATTGAGATACTAGAAGAGCTTAACTATGAAGAGAAGCCGGTCGAGATTTTAGATCAAAAAACTAAAACCTTAAGGAATAATAAAATTCCTTTTATTAAAGTTTTATGGAGAAATCACCAAGTAGAAGAAGCTATGTGGGAACGCGAGGATGATATAAGGGCCAAGTATCCACAACTATTTTAAGTTTTGAGGACCAAACTCTTGTAAGCTAGGGGAGTTGTAGCATCTATTGTTTTCTCCTATGGACATTTGAATTAAATAAACATTAAAACATGATATTTTATAAGTTATTATTATTTATGTTAAGAAAATTAATTTTTTTATTTAGTAATGTCGTAGGTGACGGCCACGTAGGATTGATGTGCTTGGAAAGTTCATGTCAAAATTGATGATATGCATAAAGCATTTATTGTTCTTTTTAAGAGTTTTAACTTGCTCTAAATAATAATCTTTATAATACTCTAAAGTTATGTATGCGATAGAGCTATATTCTTAATGATGAGATGAATTTTGTTGCTTATTTTCTTATTTTTATAATATTAATGATGTCATAACGATCACATGTGTAGCATTTTTTATTATGGCATTAAGAAATTAGATAATATAAAGTGCCTAAAAGAATAATGTATAAATTAATATTTTTTGGGGTCATAAGAGTAAATATTATTGTTGTGTATAAATAATTATGTATTATATTATATTATATTATAAGATATTTATATTATATTATATATATTACGCTAGCTTAAAAAAAAGAAACATAAAACTTTTTACTATTTATATTATATATAAAACGTATGAAATTGGAAAATTGCCGTGGATAGGGGAAAAAAAGGAAAAAAAAAGAAACATAATTAGATTAGGATTGCACTCATTTAAAAAAAAGAAAATCTAATTAGATTAGGATTAGGGTTTTTTATACTTATCTAATCTCTTCTCTCTCATAAACTTATGAATATACTACTAAGCCATCAAAGTCTTCATCCTCTAAATTTCTAGCAAAAGAAAATTTTCTCTCACCCCCTCTCAAAATCTCTCCAACAAAGCCTCCATCATCTCTCTAATCCTCAAAGCCAAGAATTCATTACTCTTATTTTCTTTCAAGCCAAAGTAGAAGGAATTCTTTTTGAAGATTTGGTATGCAAGTATTCGTCTTTGTTGAAGAAAACATAAGAAGGTATACTTTAAAGGTTTTTAGGGTATTGAATTTTTATGATTGATGCATATTGTTTTATGGCAAACTTTGTTAGAAAATAATTCTTTTATGTTGTGAATGTGTATGCATGCATGTTTGTATGAAAAATGAATTATTTGTTTTTTACTTTGATGATAAAATGTTATTTTATGGTTGAAAGTATTTATGTTCAAATGATATCGTGAAATTTCATGAAAACAAGGTTTTGTTGTTGGAGTGTGATAAGAGAATTTTAGTGTTAGTTTGTCGGTAAGGTGGCTGGTATTGTTTCGAAATCAAATGATTTTATTGTACTATGATTTTTGGACATGACATGTATATATATGTTAGGAATATCTGGGATTTTTTATAAATTTTTGTTCAAAATATTTTTAGGGTTATGAGCTTTCAATCAAACACTGCTCAGAAAAATTTTATTTGTTGGTAGATTAATGTGGGTGTATTGTAGAGTCCATTTTATGGGGCAAAAGGCGTCTTTTGCTTCTGTTAAAAATTATAGGCCGTTGTTAATATGTTAACTAAATGTCTGTAAATTTCTATCCTTATTATGTTTTAAGATAAAATTGGTTGATTCTCAAGTACTCTATGATTATATATATTTTCCTGATATGCTCTTGTAATTCATGAGATAATAAATCATATTTTTAAATTTGTTTTGCTTGATTTATTATTTTTCTAACTAATATTTATATCTTAAGCATATTACATAAAAATTTTAGGAGCACATCATATATATTTGATTTTATAAAAATGTTTGAATGAAACCTGTTCGTTGTTTAGCATGTCCCATGTTAATATTACCATTGAATTCGAACGTGTGTTTTGAACTGCACTGAATTTATTTAAAGCTGAATTTTGGATATGTTATTATTTTATGTATCTATTATGTGTAATTTATTTTATGGCCAATTGGCATGCCCTAATTGTATATGAATTGAAATATATAAGGTTATGAATCCTTGAAGGTTAGTAAGTTTTTATGATTAGCAGATTTACTTGAATGTTATGGAAATTGAAAAAAGGTATTTTAGACTAATATTTTCAACAGAAGAAAACTTGAGTGATCTTTTTATATGTTAGCTATGTTATAAAATAATTCTTGCACTTTATTCATGCTTATAAGTTGAGGTTAATTTCTTTAAGTGATTAATGGTCAAGTTTTCTGTCTTTATATTTCTTGCCTTTAAGTGCATATTTGTGACTCAAAGATGCTTTATTTGGTTGAGAATGATATATGATGATGTAATATGATATTAAATGATAGCATGAAGATGAATATTAATTTCATGTATTATATGAATGATTGACATGAAAACTGTAAGGGGCAAGCACCTTGAAAATCGCGACAACATCACCCAATTTAAGGTTTAGTAAGCAAGCAAGCAAGTCAAGCAAGTACATTCTCACCTACAACATGATAACATTTATGAAAATGTTAAGCAATGTTTTATAAGTAAAAGTTTGTGAGTTAATGTTCTTATTCAAGACCTTTTATGATGAATTTTCCTAAAGATGTTTTTATGTTCATGTTTTATGGTTTATGACAATTTTTTAAAGGAAGCGTGTATATATATATGTATTGATATATCACTTAATTAAGCGTTGCACACCCTACGTTTATGTTTATAATGTTTTGAAGGTTTGGACTTGTCATGTTTGGTTTGAGACTAACAACCCACTCCTCTCATGATGGCTCGCCTATGATAAAATGTTGCAGCGCTTGGGCTCTTAAAGATAAAATAAATAATGTTTTAATATAACAGTTTAAATAAAATATATGTTATGTATATGAACATGTGCCTCGTGTACTATTATAATTATGACGATGATCTAATATTATGTTTTAATGAAAGTTCATATTTTATATTATAAGATAGCAAAGTGTACTTACTAAACTTATTGTCACATCTCAAAAGAGCTCTAATTGAGAGATGGGCAGCCCATGACATAAGTACTGCTCTTCGGTCTTCTACCTAGCCGATGTGGGACTTTTTGTACTTTACACTCTCCTCCACCCAATCGCGTGGCGCCCCTGTCACAAATCGGCTTCCCTGAGGGTCCCACTGGACCGTGGAGAGTCCACACACCAGGCAGGCAGTACCCCGCTCTGATACCACTTATCACATCCCAAAAAAGCTCTTATGAGAGGTGGGTAGCCCAAGACATAAGTGCTGCTCTTCGATCCTCTACCTAGCCGATGTGGGACTTTTGCATGTTACATTATGCTTATTTAGTTTTATATCATGTTGCAGATAAAGGTAAAAGGCATATGGAATAGGTGGAGGACAAGGACGGGCGTGTGCGTTAGAAGTGCTGGATTGGAAACAGAATCACATCATGAAAAGAATTAATTACTTAAACAATGATTTTATTATTAATGTTACTTTCAACACTAATGTTGATTTAAGACTTGGTTTATCTTTCTTTAGACTTTTGAATGATTTGAGGCTGTTTAATATTTCCTTAATTGTGGTTTCTTGAGGACTATGCCATTTTTCTTTATTTTGGTATGATTAAGCTATTTGGGAATAGAAGTATTTTTGTCGAGAGATTAAAGCATTATTCAAAGTTTTATGTGTCTATAATTTAGTAAATGATTGTATTTGTAGACTAACCATTTCTACAGGTGATTGGTTAGCCGAACATTATAGGTGTTCTGTTGGGCTAATCGATGTGAGAGAAGTAAATTTGGAAAGTTTTTTTAAAAAAAATTATGCTTGTTTTCCTAGGATTTTTACTTGAGTGTAAGTATTTTATTTGAATTGTTATCTCTAAATAATGATATTAATGGTAAATGAAATGATTATTGTGATGTTCGTAAGGGGCTGTTACATAAAACACATCATGAATGCTTCCACAATAGAAACATGATTGATTAGAACCCTGAAGGAGAGATAAGCTATACAAATGGTAAAATAACATAATACGGCCTAAGGAAGATTATGCTATTGAACAATTTGAGCTAGTTAGAGCTAGAATTATACCTAAGTTTCTAGGAAAATAGGTACTCAAAACCCTAGAATACCATTTCGAAATATATAAAACATAGTCAGGACTTTAATAACCTCTTAGAGGTTAAAGGGGATAGTACAGTTTTTCTCTTTTTGGAAGAGCATACACCACTTAGCAATACGATATTTAGATTTTGAAGGACCATCTACCCAAAGAAAAGTTACAGAAGTGGTAAAATCACCCAATCACTTACAATATACTAAATAGTATATTTTTGATTTTAGAATAAGGACAAGTAAAGAGAATCAATAGCATGATTTTCAAACTTTAAGAGATACTATTGCCCCATGATTTAATATCACAGTAGAAAATTTCTGCTATAAGAGAGAAAAACATTGAACATGCCTCTAAAAAATTGGAGAAAACTAGTTGGAGACACGCTAGTTTCAATTAGAAATCACCTAAATGTCTATGATAATCAAGTTGGAGCTAGAAAATTTCTCATGACCAATAGAGAGACCACAAAAGCAAGACTATGAGAATCTTGCAAATATAAAAAATGGGAATGATTTCCCTTTTTATTGCACCCCCACGAGAAGCAAGACTTGTTTAAGAAAGACATGAAATAACAAGCTAAGTTACGAAAATCCCTAGAAGTTGCAGAACAAGTAGATAAGCGTATTCTAGACTATCATTATTGTCAGTTCTAAAGGCTGGATAATAAGAACCCATAGATGAAGCAATAAAAAAAAGGGAATGAAACTTTCTGGTTAGTCCCTATGTAGCAAATCATCATCGGGATGCAGATACACAATCTAGGATTTGGAGAAGGAATTAATGTAAGTCATAAACCATCAGAAAAAAGGGACCCTTTGGGTAGCAAGACCATATCCCTTATCAAGATCCTTGAGGTAGAATCATCAGATGATTAAAGTTCTACAAAAGTAAATTATGAAGCAGTTGGTTTTTTCATTACTACAATGTTACTTCATAAGAAAGCATAAATTTAGAGTTTATAAGTTCAAGTTTCTATAATAACTACGAGAAAATTGAAAGAATTTAGTTCAAGGTTAGAAATTTTCTACAATGTCTAAAAAATTCACGAGTTTAAATCATCACTTTATCACAATTTATGATTATGAATTTTCTCAATTAACACGCATGTCGAAAGTCTTAATAGCTACAAGACATTAGTTATAAATAACGTTATATATGCACAAATTTATATATGCTCTTTGTATGAAACACAAAGCAAGATGTGATGTTATGCAATACACTTAGATAATTAAAAATAATTATTCAGTGTATAAAATTAAGTTTTTATGATTCAATATTTGCATGTATGCGTCAAAACAATGGCCTTTATAAGAATCTCAAATGGAAAATCTAAATTGAGGTTAACTGCTAAAAAGGAATTTCCAACCCAATATATATTTATACAGAATTTCTACATGATGTTAGTTTAGCAAGAGAGATCTAGATCGTAGTAATCAACACTCAACACTATAATTTAAAAATGATGACCATAATATTCATGAAAAGATTGATCTCGATTTTTATGAGATCATAAAGCATGATAAGAATTTTCTATCGCAAGGATTATTAGAAATTCAAGAATTCATGATATTATATACATGCACTATTAATTATTTACAAATGTAAATAATTATGTGATATTAATAATAATAATAGAAGTAATAATAATAATAATAAAGTTAATGGAATTCACAAGTACATACAATATCACAAATGAATTAATTTCAAATCCGTAATATGATTAAGGAATGTTTAAAAAGTATCCATAGATAGGATATGGACCTATAGACAACTTTTTACTATAACAGTTTGGGTTTTTATCTATAAAGCATAAGATTGTGCTAAGTTCAAAGTCAAATCGTAATTGACTTACACTTAGCCAATTTAATTTAGGAAACTTTTTATAAAATGTATGACCACTATTTTTATAGTAGAAATAGAATGTCAATATGTTTTCATCTTAAGTGTAAAAATATGACGAATAAAAGTAGAAATTTTTTATACGAAATATAAGTTTTACTTATTAATTAGTATTTTAAGTTTTTAAAATTTACGAAAAATTATTTTAACCAAGAAATCAAATTTTAAGTTTTGATCAAATACCGAATATTATTTTTAGAAAAAAAATAGATACATATATATATGGTAAAAATAGTTAATTATTAATTTTAATGACAAAAGTGTCAAAGTTTCAAAACAAAATAATGAAATCCATAAAGTATGGATAAATCAATGAAAGTGATTTTATAATAGTATGAAGATTTTGATAAGGCAATAATACAATAAGAGAATGAAAATTCATTTAATCTTTTTTTGAAAGACCACAAATATTACAATTTTGATAGTACGACTATGTTCATGAATTTCAAAGTTACGGATCAAAAATTTGATCGAACCAATCATGACATAGTCTAGACTTCATACACCAATGAAAGTGTCTATAAATACATGGAAAAAATACAACAAACCACATAAAAAATCAAATTTTCTCTCTCTACTCTCTCTCCTCTAGCTCTAGCATAGAAATCCATCCTCTCTTTTTCACACCTCCTGCACCAACAGGTGGATCATGATGAGCCAACTCCAACAGCATGCCACGCCGACCGTAACTCTGCTAGGGCAGTTCACACTTGCCTGTCAAAGAGACAGAGAAGCCTATTTCTTTTTAGCTTAATTTCTCCACCGTCTGGGCACTAATCAACATAATGCCAGTCTCAATAGACTCAAAAAGACTAGAGGAAAAAAATGACACCATTTTTTCCATTCAATTTTAACTAGAATAGCCCCAACAGAGCTGCCTTTCTTCCACCATCATGATGCCATCTCGCATTCTAGGTGGTTTTGTGGCACACCACCAGTGCCAATAGGAACAAAAATCAACAGTGAGCAAGATGCCATGACCAATTGCAGGATATGGCTACCCGATGATGGAGATTGAAGCCGCCCCGCCACTGCCACCGTGAAGGACATCGAGCCCATCCTTATGGCCAACATTAAGGTCAATTGACCTAACCCTCACATTTAGAACTTTTGAGGGGACTAAAATGCCTCAGCTATTTTCACCTTACCCTAGCTACCGGATAGAAAACATAAATCGCCACCACTGCCATCGTGAGTGAAATCGTGACCATTTCCATTGATGTTAGCTCAAATTATAGGTACGAACACATTTAGAGGAGCACGAGAAATATTTCCCCTCTTTCAATTTCAAGAAATCATGGCAGGAAAACAAAGAACAAGCCCTACCATTTTGCACAATTGAGAGGGCTGTGGTCTTGCCTTCCAGGTGGTAGTGAGTTGCACCACCTATGCCAGTTTGTTTGAGCAACACGAATGACAAAATACACAACTCAATTTTGAGATGTCATAGTTGAAGGACCGCAACCAATGCTACCATCGTGGTTGAGATACTCAAAAGTTAGAGGTTGAGTTGCACAAAAAAACTTGGAAGGCCAAATTTTGGTACAAGCCAAAGATTTAACACTAGCTAGCAACCTCGGGTTTTGTGATCCCAACCCCCATTCGATGATCCAAAACAGGTTTGCTACTTGTTTCAATATTCCCAATGTGATGGTGCCCTCCGGTCTAGCTAATACTACTCCATTAAAAATTGTCCAATACTGACACCATGTAGTTCGAGGTGACATAGACTAAAGTAACGAAGTTTAGAAAGAAATTTTCATCAAATTAAATATCTCCAAAAAGCAATACTAGCCATTCGAATTTCCTCTAGGACCATTCTCGAGGATGTTTCTCAGACTCTAGATACAACAAGATAAAGACTAGAACTACTTAGCTTAGAATCTAGGTAAGTAGGAATCTCGTCTACAGCATGAACAGTTTTTAAATAAATTATTTTACATGTTGTCATAAACATTTGAATTGTATGATAAGTAATTTGTTACACCATGTTATGCCATGATGTGTAGTTATGTTATGCTAAGACACAACATACTATGCTATGCTAAGTCATGTTGTGTCACACTATGATATGCCATGTCAGGTTATAATATGATTACATTTTATTGTGCTTATGCCATGCCATGTCATCTTCTGTGATTGTGTCATGATTAGTATATAATATGCACTAATAATTTATACTATTTGACACTTTAAGTCAAGCATGTTTACGATTTATGATTTATGATTTATGATTTATGAAATGGTAGCACTATGTAACACCCATAAACTTTAAAATACATAACATACTGATATTAAGTGTTATTAATATTAATCATTTACAATTTTAATATAAAGCACATAAGGTTAATATAAATATATGAGAAAATTTGAACTTTTGAAATTCTTTTATAACTAGAGTATAACCTTACTTTACAAACTTAAACTGATTGATGGTATATTCACAATATAATATATATCTCAAAATGAAATCAGTCATGTTGTAATTACAAACTCTAAAGGCATACAAAAAGAAGTAAAATTGAAAAGTACCAAACAAGTAAATTTATCCATATACACAAGTCCACAAGTTCATAGGAGAACGCCAACTAATATCTAGCATCTTACTGGTGATGCTAAAAATTGCCCTTATCTGTATCACTATAACTAAATGTTATGCCCAACAAGTAGAATTAATGTATAATATGAATGACTATGTCATAAATGATCCCATTTTGCATAAAACAAAACATGTGCATGATTTTTCTTTAGGGTTTATTACAACAGGTAGGTTTCCTTACGTTGATTCCTTTGGACCATTCATGCCGTCGTGTGGCACCCCACATCGTGTCCCCGTCAAGATAGTCTTCATCAAGATAATAATAAAGTCCATAAGTCTCCATCAAGACAACATATTAAAACTGCAAACCTCCATTGAGACAATACAGTAGAGCAGTTTCCATTGAGACTAACTCAATCAAATATACCATCCTAGTACAAGTAGCCTATAAAACCTCATAAAACTTCTTCTCATATGCTTTAACTTTTAAATTAACACTTTGGGTACAATGTCTTTAATATATAATGCATACATGCATAATGATCAAAATCAAAACATATTCATGTTACTTATGCTCCATAAAGTGATAACCATACATACAAACATGCACAACATTAATGGTGATACAAGCAAAATTTTACTTACTTCATATTATGGAGTAATGTAAATTATTGTTAGGGTTTTCCTCTTCAGATTTGGTGTCCGTTCCTTTTAAAAATAGGTGCATATTTAGTTATCATCCATTAAACATATACTAGTTACCTAAGTGTTACGGAGCTCATTTCAAGTTTAAAATCAAACTTAAACAAAAATAAGGACTAAGTCCCCCACAAACATGTCATTTATAACCTCATGGCTTCCTCAATAAATCCACAATGCTACAACCACATTAAATAGGAAGAAAGATGGTGAAAACTAGAACTAAAAGTTCTACTTTTAAACCTCTTATATTTTCTAAAAAAAGTAAAGAACTTAGCTTATAAAAATATTACTAAAAATAACCATTTTAGTAAAGCTTATAAATTCATGTAATATAGAGGACAAAATATCAAACTTAATCCTAAAAGTCAGTTAAAGTATCAAATATATAAAAATTGATAACATGGCGAAGCTAGTTAGTTATAGGGGAAAAAGTGAGACTTGTTGATTTCTAAATGGTTCAAAACTTTTTCTTAAAATTTGAGCATCATTTCCCCTTAACTTCAACACTCCCCAAGGCTTAAAATTCATCAAAACAACCTACAAATATATGCAAAAGTTTAGGGTATTTACATGACCACAAATCAACTCTAAATTTGTTAAAATTCACATAATTCCAAAACTTTTCATTCCAACAACCAAATCCCTATTTATTAGATCATTTTCCTATGACTCCTAACCTTGAATAGCATTAAAATCCCTTTTTATTATCCTTTATAAAATTTCATGCTTATTTATGCCATAGTTTTGGAATTATTCATTTTTCTTTAAAGTATGTTGTTGGAACCAAGAATTTGGTTGAAATGTCTTCTCTAAGATCAACGAATTTTTTTATTGTCATATAACAATTGTTTTAGCGTGAAAATGTTTATGGTGATACTTCTATATGTTAAAAGTTTCTCATAAAAATTTCAACTAGTTTTGAAGAGTATTCTATGAGTTAAAAATCATTTACCATGACATGCTTCTAAAATTATATTGCAAGCAAAATAGTTTCATCGGAACATTTTATGGTGGAAGGTAAGGTTTTCGTTAGCATTTTTGTATGAAAATTTTTGCAATGTTCTTTGATATGCTTAGATTGTTTCTAGAAAATTTTGGAGTTTTTTATGACCTAGTTATTAAGATAAAAATTTGTTTGTTTGCATAGGTCAGTTTTATGATAGGATTTATAGTTTTGTTTTCTGATATATAAAATTAGGAAAACCCTACGATATGATAGTTTTATAAAGAAACAAAATCCATACATGTTTTCATGTTTGTCCTACACCCCTTGGTAAGTTTTTACAATTTTATCACTGGCAAATTTTAAGTTAAAATTCCTTGAGTATACATAGCTTGACGGAGTCAATTTTAGACAATTTTTAGGATTCACTTATTGACTTTAGTAAACAAGTCAAGAATGACTCTTTAAACTTACTAGTGACTGGATAATGATGGATAAACATATTAAGATGATTAGATAAACATATTAAGATGATTATACACTATGTATTATGCTTTTTTATTCATGGAATGATCATGAACATTTGGAATTGTTGTTACCAAGATGGTACTTCATGTAATGTCATGCATATCTTCTTTTACTAAAAGTATTTATTTTATTATCATTCTACAATCTAAAGACATTTGGGGCATTTAAGTTGTTGGAAGCTAAGGGGATCCATCCATTTGCACTACTACAAACTGGGCCTTCCATGATGGTTTAAAAACTTTCATGATAGTTGAAAAACCATCGTGAAAACCTTCGTCGTGTTACCACCTTGAGTTTTTACAACGCTTTTTTAGCGTCATGAAATGTCCGTTTAGGTACCAATTAGGAATAGTTAGCGCCATTCTATCATGATAGTTTTCTTAGAAAATCATCGTGGTTACACCACGGTTTTTTTAAAAAACCTTCATGAGAAATGGTTTTCTTGAACCTCACACGATAATTTCGGTAAACATTGTCATGTAAGGGTGTGTGTCCATGAAAGTTTTTGATAAAAACCATTGTGAAAAATTGGTTGTAGGCAAAAAAACACCCTGAATTTTTTATTTTCTAAGGGATAGCCAATCCCATGTGTTATCCATTACTACAAGACCCAGATTGCAAAATAAGATATGCATATTAAAATACAAAGTCTTTACAAAATTATTTACATTGAATTATTTTGCATAATCATTTATCTACTACTCTAGTTATATGTGAGATACCTACTTACAACTTATACCCATTCAACTCTAAACTCATTTATATCCTTATGTATATAAAATTCCTTTTTTGATATCTCTTGTATACAATAATCAATTATGTCCCACATATAACGTAAAATAAAAAAACCACATTTTATGCTTCCTTCTTGTCTAGGACACTTATGGTGGGAATATATCATTCCTTTCACTCGCGTTGCTACACCACATCCTTCTTCAAGTTTCTAATCATTAACCGCCCTAATAATGTGTCATGATTAAAATGAATTAATAAACACAATTATGTGTAAAACTTAACATAGTCAATTTTATAAGAAAAATTGATACTTACAATATAGTGAGTGATACAAAATCATCACGTAAGTTGGCGTCCGAGGAGACCAAACCAAAATGTTTGCTCCTCCCATGGTGAAACAAGTGCCAACATCAATTGTTCTCCAACATTATAAGGCAGAAGAATAATTTCCCTTTCTATGCTTGAGCTAAAAGATTAAGGAGTGATGTGACATGCTCTCTAACATCACTATATAGGTCTCTTGCAACAATTGAGACAAGGGCCGATGATATGAAGCTGAAATTATGAGCCTTCCCTTATGTTCACAGTATTTCGCTAAAAAACTGCAATAAAAACGATGCTCTAACTTATTTGAATACATCTTACAACTCTACTTAGACTTAAAAAGTAAGAATTAAGGATAGAGATATTATCTAAGGTATACCATTATATAGTTTCCCCCAATTTTATCAAAGGTGGTGAAGTAGTAAATGTCTTTGTACACCACATAGAAAGGCATTTCATTGCTAGTGATTCTTCCTGGTATCGAGCACTAAACCACCAACCCATCTCGCATGAAAGCCTATGTGTACAAAGCCAACTACATAAATTTTGAAGAAACTAAAATGAAATTGAATGAAGGTAGGGACACATTCACAACAGGGTGTGTAATACCCCACAAGCTAATTAATGAGCTCATGTAAAGCTTATTTAGTTGGGATAAGAAGTATTAACCTTCCAATTGCATTATAAGTGTTATGGTTTACTTAAAATATTCATTTTAGTATAAAAGAGTTTTGAAACTATTGTTTCATTCATTTTCTTATTTTCAATATATACATTATTCAAACTTAGTAATATGAACAAAACCATACTACACGTCCCAATTAAGTAACACATGTATGTTCATAAAACCATAACAGAACTGCTAAGTTTTCAAAAACAGAGTCCTAAGATATGTTTCAAAAGAAGATCCAACACATGGCATATGAATAAATCTTTGTCTGGTTGCTCTGGATACTCAGTCAACCCCTAACCCTGTGCACCCTCACCTGCATCATAAGAACTATAATGAGCTAAGTTCATGAAGCAAAAACTAATGCATGAATATAAACATTAAATGTGAATGCAATCAAACATTTTCTTTTATCAGTTTTCTTTCAACAATTCTTTCTTCTTTCGGGTACCCTTGGAGTGTGGTACTTAACTAGTAATGATTGGCCATGGTTTTCATAACCCATTCATCATAATTTGCCTAATGTATTAATAACAATACGGGTTTCCATCTTGGTCATTAGACCTCAGGTATTTGCCATATTCAGTCTCAGTCTTTGTGGCTTTTCTTATCTTGGCTTTTAACCTCAAAGTATTCACCAGTTTGTTGGGTACATTGGTCCCACCCTCATCCCGTGCCTACCCAACCATCAATTAAGCACCATATCCCTATTTTAGTTAAAAACCTCATTCCCTTATTAAATCATATCACATGTCTTAATATGAATGTCATGAATTATGAATGCATTTCAAAAATCTATATCATGCTCAAATAACAACAATCCAATCAATGCATCTTAAAACATAACATGACATAGTTCTTGTGATATAATAAATAGCAGTTTCTACTTTCCTCAAGTCCAATTTGCATTGAGTGAAAAGATCAGTCCTCTTAGAAGATAAGGTATGCTAAAGGCTCAGCGTTATAAAATCCTATACCATTTAATTTCTCATAAACTAAACTCATTGATCTAGGTTATAATTTCATATTGTAAGGGTACGAATCAAACATAAAATGGGCTAAGTATAACAATATCAAAATGTGCATTTTTGTCCAAGGAACATGCTATACAATTAGAAATATATTAAACATAGAGATTAGGTATTCCATCATCTCAACAAACATACATATCCATACATTCTTGGCTACAAATTACAAATTATTAAACACATAATAATTTTTACAACTTTTTGGACAAATCAAGGTTTTAACAAATCACTAACATTTCCAAACTTTAAATATCATTGAGTGAAGTATATAGTCTTATAAAAACAACCCAATACACAAGAATCAAGCATGGTGCAGACTTGATTTTCCACTTAACCTAGTTTTGTATTTTCTTTCCATAAGTTCAGAAATAACATTCTAACAAATTCCAACCTATTTACAATCATTCAAAATCACTTAATAAACACTTTGAATCAATAAAAATAAAGAAAACAATTAGATTCCACATGATTATCAATTTTACAAATAAACTAACTTAACTAGCTAAATTTGTGCTCAAATCTATCCTAGCTTGCTTTCTCCATATCTATAACCATATATAATAGAAAATAACTTCATTTCATGATCAAAAATATAAATATATAGATTACCTTTTAGGGCTCGATGTTAGGGCTCTATTGGAGGTCAAAACACTTCATTTTCAAGCTCAAAATGGTGAGAACTTAGCCTAATTTATATAACCCAAATTTCTATGGTCTTGTTTATGTTTTTATGAGCTTTATGACATGGAAAATGGAGAGGAAGAAGTGAGGAGAGTGCTGGGCAATTTTAGAGCTACTCAAAAAAAAAAAAGAGGCAAAAATGAACATTCTAGTGTATTTGACTTAGTCTTAATCAGATAAGAGAAAGAAGGAGCTTGCTTGAGTGAAATTGCTATTCTTTTTTTTTTTGGGTTTGACATGTGGAAAGAGTGCTGAGTAAGAGAATTTTGCTAATAGCTAGCCACTTAAATCTAGTACAAGCAAGACTAATTCAATTTGCTATAACCTAGTTAACAAACCAATCAAATTGTACCATTTTGCATACTTTTAATTCCAATCAAATTTGTCTATTTCAAAAATATAAATGGGCAAAACAATTAGTTTAGAATGCATTTGAAATGGAAAAACACTTTCTAATCAATTCATAATCTTTAGCATACCAATCTTCCT
Source organism: Artocarpus hirsutus (assembly GCA_946598075.1). Lineage (NCBI taxonomy): Eukaryota > Viridiplantae > Streptophyta > Magnoliopsida > Rosales > Moraceae > Artocarpus > Artocarpus hirsutus. The sequence continues at coordinate 5,237 of CAMOHE010029548.1, read as the reverse complement.
TACAGAGAAATGGAGCTTCTCACTACAATTGACCTTTTTAAAAACATGTTGGATCATATATTAATAAGTCAATGTCATATTTATGAATGTAAGCATGTTTATGAATGATTCAATCTTAAAAATAATAAGTACTCATGCTCGTAAAATATGTTTTTTACATGCTTGTAATTTAATAACGTGAGTTTGAAAAATGTATATATATGCAAGATGCTTATTACTAACTAATTGTGAGTTAATTGGGCATTACAATCCTCCCCTCCTTTTAAAATTTCGTCTCAAAATTTGATATACTAAATATTTCTAGATATTTGTTATGCATCTTCTCTTCTCTTTCCTATGTGGATTCTTCTACTGAATGATTCCTCCACAAAACTTTAACTAGTTGAACCTTTTTGGTCCTCAACTCCTTTTTTTTTTCTATCAACGATCTGTATTGGTTTCTCCTCATATGGTAAATCAGAAGTTATTTTCAACGGCTCATAACTTAAAACAAGGAGGGATTTCGAATGTACTTCTTAAGCGAGGGCACATGAAAGAAATCATGTACACTTGATAATGAAGGAGGTAAGGCCAATCTATATGCTCTAGTACCAACCCTTTGAAGGATTTCAAATAGGCCAACATATCTTGGGCTTAGCTTTCCTCTTTTCCTAAATCTCATGACACCCTTCATTGGAGCTACCTTCATGAATACATGATCCCTAATATTAAACTCTAAATCTTTTATTCTTTTATCTGCATAGCTTTTATGTCTACTTTGTGCTGTCATCATTCTATCATGTATCTTTTTTATAGCCTAAGTGGTTTTTTGTAACATCCCTAGACCGAGTAATTCCCTTTCTCCAAAGTCATCCCAATGAACTGGGGATCTACATTTTCTATAATACAATGCTTTATAAGGTGCCATTCTAATTATCACTTGGTAACTATTGTTGTAAGTGAATTCTACTAGAGGAAGCTTTGTATTCTTACTCCTTTGTAAATTAAGCATACAAGCTCTTCACATATCTTTCAATATTTGAATTACCCTCTTAGACTATCTATCACTTTAGGATGAAATGTTGTACAAAATGCAAGCTTTGTTCCTATAGCACTATAAAAACTCTTCCAAAATTCTGTCAACTTAGGTTCTCTATCAGACACTATTGAAACCAGCAATCCATGTAATCTGACTATCTTCTTGATATACAATTGAGCATATTGGTTGATGGTATAAGTGGATTTCATTGGAAGAAAATGGGCTGACTTGGTTAACCTATCCATAACCACCCAAATGGAATTAAATCCTTTTTCAATTCTAGGCAATCCAAGTACAAAGTCCATTATGATGTGTTCTTATTTCAACTCTGGAATCAATAAAGGCTTCAACAACCCTGTTGGTCTTTGATGTTCAATCTTAACTTGTTGACAAGGTAAACATTCGGCCATAAACTTTGCTACATCTTTCTACATTTGGGGCTACCAATAATGCTTTTTTAGATCTTTGTACATTTTGTGTTACTTGGGTGTATTGAATAAGGATTCATATAAGCTTCTTTCAATATGTCTTTTTTAATGGCCTTAAAAAATGGCACACATAACCTCCTTCTATATCTTATAATCCCATCATCAGCAATTGAGAAGTTTGTTGTCTGTCCTGCATCAATTTTGTTTCTCAAACCAAATCAAATACTTGTCCACCTTTTTACCATCTTTAATTTAATCATGTAGCACAAGTTGCAATACTAGAGCTAACAATTTACTTTGTATTCCTTTTGGGACTATTTGAAGCCCCAACCTTTGTAAATTCAATAATATTGGCTTTTCAATGACATGGAGGGATGACATTGATTTTTTGCTCAAGGCATCAGTGACCACGTTTGCTTTATCAAGATGGTAGTTGATTACACAATCATAATCTTTCATAAGTTTCAACCATCTACGTTGTCTCAAATTCAACTCCTTTTAGGTGAAGAAGTATTTCAACTCTTAAAATTAGTATAAATCTCACACTTCTCACCATATATGTAATGTCTCCAGATTTGCAAAGCAAAACTATAGCAACAAGTTCCTAATCATAAGTTGGGTAATTCTTTTCATACTCTCTCAGTTGTCTTGAGGCATATGCGATTACCTTCCCATTCTGCATTAACACACAGTCTAAACCATTCTTGGAGGCATCACTATACACCACAAATCCACCAGTTTCTATTGGAATGGTAAGCACTGGAGCTATGATTAGTCTACACTTCAATTCTTGAAAACTCTTTTCACAAGCATCAGTCCACTGAAATTTCACATTCTTTCTAGTCAACGATGTTAAAGGAGTGGCTAAATTAGTGAATGCCCCAACAAATCATCGATAGTACCTTGCCAATCCTAAAAAGCTTCTGAATTTTGTTACATTTATTGGTGTTGGCCAGTTAGCAATAGCTTTCACTTTACCTAGAAAAACAAAAATTCCATTCTTGGATACTATTTGTCCAAGGAATACCACTTGTTCTAGCCAAAATTCACACTTCTTAAATTTAGTAATACAACTTATTTCCATAAGAACTTGTAACACAATTCTTAAGTGTTCCTCATATTCTTCCTTACTCTGAAAATAGATCAAAATATCATCAATGAACATAATCACAAATTTATCAAGAGACTACTTGAACACTCTAGTCATCAAGTCCATAAATGCAGCAAGGGCATTTGGTAACCAAAAGGCATAACTAAAAATTCATAATGCCCATACCTTGTTCTAGAGGCAGTCTTCTGTAGATCTTCTTCGTTGATCTTCAATTGATGATAACCACTCTGCAAATGAATTTTTGAGAAAATAGAAGTGCCATGTAATTGATCAAACAAATCATTTATCCTTGGAAATGGATACTTATTCTTAATGGTCACCTTATTTAACTCTCTATAATCGATACATAACCGCACCATGCCATCCTTTTTCTTTACAAATAACATAGGCACTCCCCAACGAGAATAACTAGGGCATGTAAAATCCTTATCAAGCAATTCTTGCAATTGCACCTTCAACTCCTTTAATTCTGTTAGTACCATTCTATAAGGTGCTTTGGAAATTGGTGCAATTCTTGGTACAAGATCAATTACAAACTTAATTTCTTGATCAGGTGTAAATCCTAGTACGTCATCTAGGAACACTTCTAGGAAATCTTAAAACACATCTACATCTTCTGGCTTTAACTTTTGTTCTACTGAAATATCCATAACACTAGCCAAATAGCCAACACAACCTTCACTAAGCATCTTTTGAGCCTTCATTGCAGTTATGGTTGGTGTAGATGATTTGCCTGTAGCTCCTCTAAATACAAACTATTCTTCTCCAGGTGGCTGAAAGATCACAATCTTCTTGTTGCAGTCAATTGTGGCATGATATTTTGTCCCCCAATTCATACCTAAAACGACTTCAAAATCAGTCATATCCAAAACCATGAGATCCATTTATAAGGTTCTATCACCAATTTAAACCGGGCAAGCCCTTAACAGTTGATTTGATTCCTTTTCCTCTCCAGATGGTAAAGTTATAGTCTATCTCATTTTCAACAAATTCGATGTAATGCCTAATTTTCTCATAAATGTAGTTGATGCAAATGAATATGTAGATCCTAAATCTATCAATGTGTTTGCAACAACTTTAGAAATTAAAATATTATCAGAGATTATAGACACATCCGCATTAACTTTCTCCTCTATCATCGTATAGACTATTCCTTGGACTTTCTTTTACATCATGGGACAATCCTTTGCCAAATGTCCTAGCTTTTTGCACTTGAAACATAAGTTACTACCTTTATAACATTCTCCAAAATGATTCTTCCTATACTTAGCACATAATGGCTTCTCAATTACATTGACAGCTTGCTCAACTCTAGGGCGTTTACTGTTTCCTTGTTGCAGCTTCTGTTTTGCCTTGTTCCACTAGGAAGGATTCCTTGGAGTAAATCCTGATCTCCTTACGAAACTTTTCAATGCCTTTTTTATCCTGATCTACCATCAACACCATGTTGACTAATTCCTTAAACTCCATTGTAGAAGACATCCTCACATCCCTTCTTATTTCAGGATTAAGACCTCTTGAGAAGTGGCCCATCTTCTCATTATTGTCTCTAGCAATATAAGGGACATATTTGCAACCTTCATCAAATTTTTGAACATAATCACATTTTAACACCCCTCCTTGCTTCAACTCTAGAAACTACTCTACTTTTAGTGATCTAGCATCCCAAGTGAAATATTTTTCATGAAAGATCTTCTTAAATTTGTCCCAAGTCAACTCATCCATATTCACTTCAAACTTAGTTCCTTCCCACCAGGTTCTAGCTCTCTTTTTAAGCAAGAAAATTACACAAAGTACCTTCTCAACATCACTAATTCTAATGTAATCAAAGATGGCATTCAAGGATTTCACCCATTCTTCTGCAACTAATAGGTCCGAACCACCATCAAAGTCAAGGGCTCCATCTTCCTGTATCTCTCGTAAATACTTTGTAAAGCATCTGGCCGAGCTAGAGGTGGAGGAGGCGACTGAGACTGGTTGTTCTTTTACATATCCAACAACTGTTGTATTTATTCACCATGCATCCTGGTCTGTTGCTGGATCAAATTTGTCAAATTATCCACTAAATCATTATCACCATCCTGATCATCATCCCTTGTCTTTCTTTTTGGTGCCATATCTTTTTGTATAATGCCTAATCTTATTCTTTCAATTAGCCCATAATAAACACAATCATAAATTAACAAAATTGTAAAAAACAACAAAACATACAGACAAGAGATACTAACAGTTGACCAAGTTTCCCAGCCAAGATATCTTCATATGCCTTCCTTTGTCTTCAAAAATGATTTAACCTCTGCTTTGATACCAAAAACTATAACACCCCTTAAGCTAACTAACCAGCTCAGCTTCACCAGATGCAAGCCTCCCTTGAAGGGCCACTGATTAGTCAAGGAAGACTTGAAGCCCTACCTACGAATGCCCGTATCTATGCCATGACAAAAGAACAAGTGGTTGTTGAAGCTTCAAACGTGGTCACAGGTCAGATAACAAGCTTATGTAATAATGTTTATGTTCTCTTTGATACGGGCGCCAGTCATTCTTTTGTATCCTCATCTTTTGCTAAAAAGTTAGGGCTTTGTTTAGAGCTTATGAGACAGGGATTCACTACGACACTACCCTCTAGGGAAGTGATGATATCTACGCACTGTTTGCGTACAGTACCCCTATGGATTTCTGA